>JAVIAB010000051.1:44820485-44950485 GCA_032433765.1 Megaustenia siamemsis | reverse complement strand
TCAATAGATAGAACCAAGTATTCCAACTTTCCTCTTCTCATGATGTGCCCGAAAAAATGTTGATTCCTTCTTTCTGATGTTTTTTAAGAGCTCCCTTTTTGTGTTGGCCTCTTTGAGAACTTCCTCATTGGTCTTTTTTAGCTGTCCAGGGAACTTTCACCGTTCGTCTGAGAAATCCCATCTCTGTGGTCTCTAATCGTCTTTTCATTTGTTTGTCTACTGTCTACGATTCGCTTCCATAGGTCAGAATTGGTTCTATATAGCATCGATGAACTCTCTTTCTCATTTTTATTGACATAGATTTGTTGCATAAGATATTTTCATTTTCTGAAATGCTATTTTGGCCTGAGCTATTCTGCTTTTTATTTCTGTGGTGCATCTCCCATCTGATGTTATTATTTATTATAGTTCCCATATATTAATTTTTTTTTTACATTTTAACGTTCTTCACTGTTGATGATTGTACTATCGAATCTTAAAACATACCTAAACTCACACTATGAATGCTTGTTCTTTTTTTTTCTTTAAGTTGTCAAACTTAATTACTGGCCTTTAATTCTTCACTGCTGGACCCATCGGTATCTAGATTAATGTAATTAAATACGTGTCTAACCTTCTTACAAGCTTCAAATACCCTATTACTGGCCAGCTGGTTTTTATTTATCCCACATCGACAAAAGATTCTCCATTTCAACCACTGGCAGGGATCTTGGTTCTTTATTTGTTTCAGATTCACGTTGTTACATTATGACCTTATTGAAGTCTGAAAGAAAGCAAAAATAAAGAACTCGGCCTTAATAGCAAAAAGACAGAAGTAATGGTAACAACAAAGAAAAAGACATCACCTCAGTGCAAAATAAAGACAAGTGGAACAATATTAAAGCAGGTAAAAGAATTTAACTATTTGGGAACTTTGGTAACCTCAGACGGAAGATGTACAAAAGAGGTGAGATGCAGAATTGCTCAGGCAAAAGCAGTTTTCCAAAAAATGAGGAAGATACTATGCAATCCATTTTTGACAATCGAAACAAGAAAAAGAGCCAAGAAAATTGTTAGAAAGGAAGTTGAAAAAATGAACGATCAAATAGTTAATACTATAAATATATCACTAGTCTTTCCTTAAGGCAGTTATAGCCCCTTGTCTAGAACCTGTTCTTTGTTGACTTTTGTAATATATTTTAATATACACACTTGGCTTGACTATCTTAGTTTACGTCTCAGCTAGCTAGACTCCTGATGTCTGCTTCTGATTTAGAGCTTCTCTGTTTATTTGCCTGAATGTAGTCGACTTGCTTGTAAGTCTGTCGGTCATTTTTGTCTGACTGGGTGTAGAAAAAAGGATCCGTGGTGAAATCTTACCTCGTCTTTTGGTACAGTTCGTTTCGGTAATCACCGGAGTCTTAAAGCAATTCACAGTGAGCAACAGGCCCAACAATGACAAACCAAATAACCGAGTGAAGTCGAGCTGGCTGCGTCTTCTTGCCCGAGGCAAACGATTGAGAACTTAGAAACACTGACATTATCAGAGACGTCTTGTGGAAAGCTGCTCATTCAAAGATTACACGCTTTCACTGGGTTTATAGTGACATTTTTGGGTTGACTGTTGGTCTTGGAAAACTTATAACAAGTCAGCAGCAATTTCTTTCTTTCTTTCTGTCTTTCTTTCTTTCTTTCTTTCTTTCTTTCTTTCTTTCTTTCTTTCTTTCTTTCTTTCTTTCTTTCTTTCTTTCTTTCTTTCTTTCTTTCTTTCTTCCGTCTACTGTCTGACTGTCTTTCTTTATTTTAAAACAACATTTTTGCCAAATGTCCCTTAAAACTAGAGATGATCAGCTGGAAAATGCTGTAAATATATATAGCATATATAGTCTAGGTCCTGAAGTCGTATCATCAATAAATCACATGATCTCAGGAAAGATCAGCTTGCACTGTTCATATTTCAACCACAACCACAACATTAATTAGGTAGCACTGCGACACTCACACGCCATCGATGGTCTGGTTATTAATAATAGCGTTGCCCTGGCAAGAAGTTAGCAACTGTAGCACATTCTGACGTCACTGACAACGTTAAGCACTAACGGGACACCGAAGATTTTTTTTTGGGGGGGGGGAGGGGTGGAGACCATAAACAGATTACATGATACTATTGGTATAGGGGGCCTCGGTAGCCTAGTTGGGAAAACCACCCGACAAGGCTACGTTCAACTCGTGTTCTATTCCCGCTGGAAGAAGTGTGAGATGTACTCATAGTTAGAAAAAAAAAATACCCCCGCGGTCGACTCAACCGCTGGCAAAAATGGGTACATGGGTATTACTCTGGGAAGATGAGGAATGCTGCCTCGCATCGTGAGTTTCGATGCTTGAAGCGACACTGTCCAGAAGTCTCCGACCACTTCTGGATAGGCGGCCGAGCACATATGGGGGAAAATTATTCACGCGCTGAGACGCCGATTCGAGTCTCGTACTTTACCTTTATTGATGGAGGTTTCTGGTGGATGTATCACTGGATATAACATTCGTTGTCTGTGATATTGAATTAAATTAACATTATACTTTTTATTTCATATAATTGAGAAGAATATAAAAGTATAGGTAAAGGTTCAGCCAACGCCGTGATAAGTGTATGGGGAACGAGGTGATAGTGGTAACATTTGTCCATGGCCACTGGCACAATTTTGATTAATGTGGTCGATTTCACGCCAGGCCGCCCATACTTCTCAGAAAATTATCCGGTATCCACTTTTTGAGTGTGGGTGAACCCCGAAGCCTTGTCGGGCTGAGGAAATAAAATATATACGTGGATAGTAAACCCGTACCTTTCTTATCAGCATCGAGCGCTCTAACTTTTCAGCCCCTGTGGCTTTTCTGAAGAATGTAGTGATGAATATAAGATTAATTTTTATAAGCAGGCCTTTCTTTATGGACTGGAGCTATCTGGAAGACTTTCTGCTAAACTTTCAGAACTCTAGTGGTAAGTGGACTTCACAACACTCTTGTTCCTGCCATATGATTATTCAAATATCCATAGTGGTGAGAGGGCACCCGAGAATCGCAGGTCCAATAGAAATATATTCTAAAGACAAATAATAACAAATAAATATTGTTATTGAGTGAGACTTCCGTGCTGACAGTTCAACAAATAAGTTCGCGGGACATGTATGTTTACACACTCCGAAAAGTGGACAAATCAACAACAGTAAACACAAAGAACAATAGACAGCTCGAAGTAGGATCGAACCTATACACCTCACTGCAGTACCTTGCCACGAGAGACTTGCATTTCAGAACACTGCAACTAAGCAACCATTAAAAACGGTTATTTGGCTGGCATTCTGTTAAAATTGTAAGTAATAAACATACTTGTCCTCTGTACTTATTTGTGGATATCTTCTACGTTCTCGTTTTGTGATTTGGGTCGATAATGTTCCCGTCAACTTTCTTTTATAAAAGAAACATTATTATAAGACATATCGTCTTCTGTTTTTTTTTTCCAAAACAGAGAATTTCTATCATTGTCGCAATGAGAAAATATTAATCAAGCTGGAACAGATTTTGTTAAATAAACAGCGTTTGAAGATCAACTTAGGACGACACAGAAATAAAACGAAGGATATTTGAGGCGTGCGTTCTTGCTCTCAGCGTTTTTTGCGTGGCTTCGGAAGCATGTGAGCAATATAAAAAAACATCAAGATTATAATAATTTCAAAATATCATGCCTTAGGATCAGTGTGTTTAACAGAGAAGAACCACCAACAAAGAACTGCTCAAGATGTGTAACCAAGATCCAGTAATGATGAGATCAACATTTCCTACAGAAGATCGTTGCATAAGTCGACGGGAAGGATCTGATCAATGGACATCATATTATCGGAAGTCGAAATGACTTTCGCTATCACATTATAATACATATGGCCATTCGATAAATATGTTGTTGTATAAGGGACATTTAAAGTGTTCACATCATTTAATATAAACATGCGCGCTAACTTGAAAAAAAATCGACGCTTTCGACCAAAAATTCATCACCAAGAGCAATCCAATTCTCGGAATAGTTTGACAATTTTGAAAGCCGTTATAACATTAAATAACGTTTGGCGTCTACTTCTCGCTCACAATGTTAGGAATACGTTTCCCCACTGAGGCGATTCACAATTTGTGTTCAACGACCACGAAACTCTGAATGAGCTAGCTTGTCTAGTCCTATCATGGACGGACGATTAACTTGAAAGTTTTGTGTGCACGTTCAAGAACAATTCGTTTGTGAAAAATTAGGGACTGTCGTTGTTCGATGAGAAAAACAACACAGAAAACAAAATATCAACCGTTATTGAACTGAATTAATATTAAGCACTTTCTAAATGCTACATGCCCGTGTGTTACCGGGGCCCCATTATGTGGGATGTAAAGAATAGTGACACTGTGACCTTCCAGGCATGTTGTATGAGGCGACTAAGGAGGTTGATCGATGGCTTGACAAGCTGTCATTGTAAAAAGCATTGTTTTGGAAACAGACCATAGATTTTAGAAGCAGTGATGTCTGCAATATGTGCCATTTTGGCACGCAAGGTTTCTATTTTTGAGATTGTGGTTCTGCCCTATGTGCCGTCTTCGGCTCGAAAGGACAATAGATAGAAATGCTACATACACAACCAGATGCACCAGTTACATACCATCAGAAGAAGCATAATCAAATCAATCAGGTTGGGATTTTTATTTATGATTTCTCCATACGACAACCACCCCTGGTCTCAGCAGCGAGGCCCGGCTTGAAACGTCAGTTACTCATCGACGGAAACAACATAAGTATCTTCGAAGTCGGAGTTATCTGCCTGTGCGGCGAGGGACCCCTGTGCATGCGGCTGCCAGGGAAAAATGGATTAACGCGCAAAACTCAGTTCCTAGTCTCAAGGGACTTCGTCAGATTTGAAAGCTGGCGAACGCAGCAGCAGGAACAACAACAACAAAATACTACATCGAGGATCTTGATCGGTAGTACAAAAATTGTGCTCAGATCTATCTGTATGATCATGTAAGAAATATACATTTTGATAACGTTGCATTCGAGACTAAAAATAATTTGATATTTACAAAATCAATAATTTCTACGTGTAACATGATTGGCATGGATAATTAGAAGAAGAACGAGAACGTGTTATTGCGTTGATTAATCAACATCCAGCTACACGTGCATGTGTTCCCAGTGTGCTCGTGTTCCCAGTGTGCTCGTGTGTTCAATTAAAGTCTTCTTTACTGCCTTCCTTCTTCGACATCTTCTGCTTTTAGTTCATTAAAGTATATGAACGATTCTATGTCAAGAAATACGTCACTTGGTCATAGTTGGTCATTCAAGAGCGAACGCAGCAAAGAGGTAATCATTCCATAACGTTGTCTAGGGCAAGATATGTGGAGGTTCTGTGCTGCTCAGAATTCTGCTTCTGTTTCGTTGGATCATTCCAATGGAATACTCTTCTTCCTCTGCTTCTGTTTCGTTGAGTCATTCCAAAGGAATACTCTTCTTCCTCTACTTCTGCTACTTTCTCTACTTCTGCTACTTCCTCTACTTCTGTTACTTCCTCTACTTCTGTTACTTCCTCTACTTCTGCTACTTTCTCTACTTCTGCTACTTTCTCTACTTCTGCTACTTCCTCTACTTCTGTTACTTCCTCTACTTCTGCTACTTCCTCTACTTCTGCTACTTCCTCTACTTCTGCTACTTCCTCTACTTCTGCTACTTCCTCTACTTCTGCTACTTCCTCTACTTCTGCTACTTCCTCTACTTCTGCTACTAGGTCAGTAAACTAGGCCAGCTAGTAAACCCAAGTCAGTGTTATTTTAGATCCATCAGGTAAAAGGTAAGATAGTGTTAGTGCCAATTTTTATTTCACCATCTGCATATATTTTTAGCAGAATGGTCAGTACTACACAAGTGCCGTCTCTCTTTTTTCCCAAGAAATAAATTCAGTTTCCATTTCAAGCTAATTGACCTAGTGACCGTCTGTTGGTATCGAAATAAAGCCTCTACGGTGCAGAACATCACACTAATCATTGCTCCACCATTATTTTCACAAAGAGGAAAGTTGGGGCGGGGGTTACCAAAAAGAACGGAAATTTAACAAATATGAAAGGATGGCATGATCACCACAGACGCCATGTTCTTGTTGTCTGTCCCAGTGTTGACGCCAGATCTTTAGACACCCCTAAACAATGAAAGTGTAGGCATCCCTGCTTATCTATGTGTATATTGTCATGAACACCCACACATATACACCCATATTTGTGGATATTTATTTTAAAAAAAAACAATATCATTATTGTCATTAGTATAAAAAAAAAATCAACTCTAATACACCTGTATATAATATTGGATTGCTCATTATATATATATATATATATATATATATATATATATGTATATATATATATATATATATATATATATATATATATATATATAGAGAGAGAGAGAGAGAGAGAGAGAGTATGTGATGAAAAAGTATTACATACCTGTATTAGATGTTATAATTCTTTATATATATGTATAACCCAGCCTTCTCTCTCTCTCTTTCTCTCTCTCTTTCTCTCTCTCTCTGCGATCAAGACTCAATCAGAGTAGGATTCCAGACTCTCTCATAAAGTCAGCTGTCTGTTTAAGCAAATCGATTGCCCCATATAGTTTTTCTTCCAGGGAGGTGGGCGTGGACCACATTGTTCTTCTCAGGTCTGTGTACTGAGGGCAATCCTGTAGAACATGTTTTGTAGTCATATTGTCCAGTGTACGGTAGCATAGGCTGGTTGTACCTATTTTGAATTTGGTGAACATGTGATTTCTCATTCTATTGTGGCCAATGCGTAGGCGAAGTATGATGACTTGATCCCTCCTTGATAGTTGGTGGTATCCGTCACTCTCGTTATGCTTTGGGTGTTCTCGTTTCCATTTTTCATGGAACTGACCCTTGAGGGTGGATTTGGCTTCATCATAACTGAGCGGATGGTTCTCTTGTGGTAATCTCCCTCCCTCTTTAGCTAATTTGTCTGCGCGTTCGTTCCCGTGTATATTACAGTGTGATGGTATCCACTGAATGACTTCTCTCTGGAAGTTATTGCATAGTTGGTCCAGGGCTGTTCTCCAGTCATCTAGTTCATTGTTCTTGGGGCTTTTTAGAGCTGATAATACAGATTGTGCATCAATCAGAATCACCAATTTATTGTGCATGTTAATTTTGTGTTGAGTAGCCAGTGTTGCAGCATCTATGATGGCCTCAGTTTCTGCTTTAAAGTTGTTTGATAATTTTCCAGTAGCTATTGACTTGGTGATCTACAGATTATAAAATGTTATATTTACTTAACATTCCTGTATGGTACAGAAACATGACATTAATAAAAAAAAAAAAAAACAGAGCATAAAGTTGAAGCCTTTGAAGTGTGGATCTATTTAAAAAATTGGGAGATTTGGATGAAAAGAAAAGAAGACAAACAAGGAAGATGTAAATCAGCTGCAAATAAAAATAAAAAAAATTATTTAACACAATTCGAAAAAAGATAGCTCACATTTTTAGGAGAAGTGAAGAGACACAATACCCTTCTAAAATTAAACTTGGATAGGAAGGTACAATATAGACGTGGCAGTGGCAGACCAAGACTAAAGTGGACCGATAACATAAAAAAATGGAGAAGTGTACCTACGGAAACTGCACCTTCAAGACTAGAGCAGAGTAAAAAGCCGCTTCATGTTAGCCAACCTTCAATGTAGAGACGGCACCCAATGAAAAAATAATGTAATTGGCAGACAGGAGTAGTATGGTCTACATTGTGGACACAGTCACTAATCATGTTCCCATTCCTTTCCTTAGAAATGTTAATCTACGATAACTCTGCCATATCTATCGTCCTATTAATCTCATAAAAATAATTCGAACAAAGTTATGCTAAATATAATCCCTTGTAAGCCCAATACCTAAGTATGCGCTATCATAGTGACTGGGTTTCGAAAAAAAACAGAATTAGAGTTGGACAAGTCTTCAACCTTCGTGTACTCTGTGAAAAGTATTATCTATACCAAGAAGAGATGCACCAAGTGTTTGTTGACTTAAAAAAAACCCAAAAACAATTACTGTTGACACAGTTTGTCATGAAATACTTGCTCTAGGCAAATATGAGATCAATGGCCGAATATGACATAAGTGACCGCAAAATCATCGTGACCATATAGCTATAAGAAGACTCCAAGAGTGTAGTGTTTGCAAATATAAAAAAAGTACCCCCCCGTCACGCCAAGTGGCGTATAGGGAAATATGGTGTTAGTGACCCTATATTTTACAGACCTTCAGCACATGATTTTTTGGGGTAATGTGGTCAGTATTACGCCCGTGCTGCTTTTACTTTCCCAGAAAAAATCCGGTACCCATTTAAGGCTGGGTGAACCCGGAGCCGTCGGTTGGGATCGAACCCTACCCCTTGTCCGTAGTAGTCCAGTTCACTAACCACTGAGCAATCACGGCTCCTACTAATTTTTAGGGAATTAGTAAAACCCAGGTGTCCTCGCCAGGATTACGAACCCCGGCTGTTGCCGTGGTAAGCCAACCGCCTATCGATTGCGCTAACCGGACACCCGTTTGCAAATATGGTGATGGGTAAATAGTTTCCAACGACTGTGGCAGTAAAACAGAGACCCATGCTACCCCAACATTATTTATTTCCTGAAAGAATTATATCTAAATCCCTCGAGGAACACTGTAGAACAGTTAGCACTGTAGGTAGAACAATTACCATACATTTTTAAAGCAGATTACATAGTTGTGTGTGCTAGCAAGTGATGTGTACAAACTGGAAGATATAGTTGAGTGCCTAGATAAGACATAGATGTATTAGCAAGTGATGTGTACAAACTGGAGTTGAGTGTCTAGATAAGACATGGATGTGCTAACTAGTGATGTGCAGAAACTGGAGTTGAGTGCTTAGATAAGACATGTATTATTACACAGCTAGTGATGTGTACACACTTGAAGCTATAGTCGAGTGCCTAGATAAGACATAGATGTATTAGCAAGTGATGTGTACAAACTGGAGTTGAGTGTCTAGATAAGACATAGATGTACTAGCAAGTGATGTGTACAAACTGGAGTTGAGTGTCTAGATAAGACATAGATATACTAGCAAGTGATGTGTACAAACTGGAGTTGAGTGCCTAGATAAGACATAGATGTACTAGCAAGTGATGTGTACAAACTGGAGTTGAGTGCCTAGATAAGACATAGATGTACTAACAAGTGATGTGTACAAACTGAAGTTGAGTGTCTAGATAAGACATAGATGTACTAACAAGTGATGTGTACAAACTGAAGTTGAGTGTCTAGATAAGACGTGGATGTGCTAGCAAGTGATGTGCACAAACTGGAGTTGAGTGTCTAGATAAGACGTGGATGTGCTAGCAAGTGATGTACACAAACTGAAGTTGAGTGTCTAGATAAAACATGGATGTGCTAGCAAGTGGTGTGTACAAACTGGAGTTGAGTGTCTAGATAAGACGTGGATGTGCTAGCAAGTGATGTGCACAAACTGGAGTTGAGTGTCTAGATAAAACATGGATGTGCTAGCAAGTGATGTGCACAAACTGGAGTTGAGTGTCTAGATAAAACATGGATGTGCTAGCAAGTGATGTGCACAAACTGGAGTTGAGTGTCTAGATAAGACGCGGATGTGCTAGCAAGTGGTGTGCACAAACTGGAGTTGAGTGTCTAGATAAGACGTGGATGTGCTAGCAAGTGATGTGTACAAACTGGAGTTGAGTGACTAGATAAGACATTGATATACTAGCAAGTGATGTGCACAAACTGGAATTGAGTGCCTAGATAAAACGTGGATGTGCTAGCAAGTGATGTGCACAAACTAGAGTTGAGTGTCTGGATAAGACGTGGATGTGCTAGCAAGTGATGTGTACAAACTGGAGTTGAGTGTCTAGACAAGACGTGGATGTGCTAGCAAGTGATGTGTACAAACTGGAGTTGAGTGCCTAGATAAGACATAGATGTATTAGCAAGTGATGTGTACAAACTGGAGTTGAGTGTCTAGATAAGACATGGATGTGCTAACTAGTGATGTGCAGAAACTGGAGTTGAGTGCTTAGATAAGACATGTATGTGATAGCTAGTGATGTGTACACACTTGAAGCTATAGTCGAGTGCCTAGATAAGACATGGATGTACTAACAAGTGATGTGTAGAAACTGGAGTTGAGTGCCTAGACAAGACGTGGATGCGCTAGCAAGTGATGTGTACAAACTGGAGTTGAGTGTCTAGATAAGACGTGGATGTGCTAGCAAGTGATGTGTACACACTAGAAGCTATAGTTGAGTGCCTAGATAAGACATAGATGTACTAACAAGTGATGTGTACAAACTGGAGTTGAGTGTCTAGATAAGACGTGGATGTGCTAGTAAGTGATGTGCAGAAACTGGAGTTGAGTGCTTAGATAAGACATGTATGTGATAGCTAGTGATGTGTACACACTTGAAACTATAGTCGAGTGTCTAGATAAGACGTGGATGTTCTAGCAAGTGATGTGTAGAAACTGGAGTTGAGTGCCTAGATAAGACATGTATGTGATAGCTAGTGATGTGTACAAACTGGAGTTGAGTGTCTAGATAAGACGTGGATGTGCTAGCAAGTGATATGCACAAACTAGAGTTGAATGTCTAGATAAGACTTCCCGAGCATACAGAATGGAGATCAATGCTGACAAAACCAAACTAACGACAAACAAGACCAAGAGTATTGAAAGAATAATTACTTTAATATCTACGAGAGGCACTTTAAAATGAATAAATTCAAATATCTGGCTTATACTCTCGTTCAAGAAGGCTAAAATCATAAGTATTGGCCGGAATTGGCAGGCAGAGACAGTCAGATAGAATCCATTTCCTGGTTTAGAGAGATATTTGTACAAAAGTTCTACTCAGAAGTGCTGCAATTTTTTTAATTATTTTTATTTCCGAGAATGCGTAAATTAAATTAAAATAGCAAAGGCATTTATTTACAATATTCAAATAATGTTAATTTAATACTCATTATTATTTTCCTTCAATTTATAAAAACATATTTTAAATCTATCTATTTTCTATTCTTTTTTTAAAAAAAGCATGGCTCCCTTGCATGTAAGCGACCCTAGGCTCGCCTAATGGTAGAACCAGCTTTAAGGTATCTACACAGAAAACCAAAGGAGAAAGTTGCGTGCGACTGAGAAGAGATGTCAAAATAAAGATGTTCTTTCAGTGCTATATCCGCCTATCAGTGCTATATCCGCCTATGAATGCTATATCTGCCTATGAGTGCTATATCCGCCTATGAGTGCTATATCCGCCTATTAATAGTCCAAACTTTTTAAACGTTAACTGATAATTCAGACACCTTAGTTGATTTCTTTTGTGATCAAAAGCTAATCGTCGCAAACCTTTTGGGGGTAGTTAAATTTAAACTAAAGGATTAATAGAATGTTGGTGAGAGAGTGGATTTATGTGTGGTGTTTGTTCTGTGTCTTCCTTCAGGGGTTAGCTGAATGTATTTGGCAGCTCTCACGTGACCAGCAAGATGATGTATGCCCCGCTTACTCTATTGTGTCGTCATCGATTTCCTTTGAGGGAAGGATTTTGGTGAAGGGGAAGGTTGGAGTTTCACGTTCGCTGTTTGATATATCTTCTTGTGTAACTGGGTGTGCACGGAATGGTTGCTTGATCGCAACGCCAAGGCCACGTCTTCTCAGGGTTTATGTATGGGTAAGGTAAACTGAATGCGTCATCCGGGTGTCTAGTTTGCATGGAGAGTATGGCACTGTTGAATACAGGAAGACGTGAAAGCGAAAAAGATAATTATCTCATCTACTTGAAAGAATAAACATGAAAACATGTACGTAGTTTTATCACACAAACATAGCGGGCTGTAATAAACATGAATGTGCTGTATGCGTTTTATCGTACAAACATAGCGGGCTGTAATAAACATGAATGTGTAATATACGTTTTATCATACAAACATTGCAGGTTGTAATAGACATGAATGTGTAATATACGTTTTATCATACAAACATAGCAGGCTGTAATAGACATGAATGTGTAATATACGTTTTATCATACAAACATAACAGGCTGTAATAGACATGAATGTGTAATATACGTTTTATCATACAAACATAGCAGGCTGTAATAGACATGAATGTGTAATATACGTTTTATCAAACAAACATAGCAGGCTTTAATTAACATGAATGCTTAATATATACGTTTTATCATACAAACATAGCTGGCTGGAATAAAGCTGAGTCAGTAAGTAAAAAAGTAATACTAAAGCATCTGTTATAACTTTATGAGTGAAAAAAGGACGGAACAAAGCAAAACGTTTAGACCTAATTCTCCTTCGGTACATAAAAAAAACGACTTAGAAACAAATTATTTATAAATTATTCTATTTTCTGCTTCTTTGTTTTATTGGAAACGTTGATGAAATCAGACAAATGACAGGAAATAATCTGAGAGATAAAATCAGACATGAAGAACTGAGAAATAAGCTAGGAGTAATCCCGGTCATAGAATACACAAAGAAACAAGAGATGAAAAGATTTGGCCATATCATAGGACAGAAAAACCAAAACTCAACACAACGATCCTTTTAATAAACGTTGCGAGAACACCAGACTCAAAGGTCGACCACGAAAAAGATGGATTCACGGAATATTAGAAAAGTAAGGAAACATAGCAGCTGAAGCTAACAAAGCAGCAAATTATATCTCTCCTCGACGCTGAAAGGCAAACGATTAAGAGGAAGAAGAAAATGAAAAGTTAGGTCGAAGCGTTCTGTTACGTTTTTTTGTTTACTAGCAGCCTTCTCTTCCTTCTATTTCTTGGTCACAGACATAGCGGTCAGTGGTCGGTACCTTTGTGGGGCAATTGCAAAACTACTCCACTTTGTCTCGTACGTGGCTATTCTATTTCTTGGTCACTGACATAGCGGTCAGTGGTCGGTACCTTTGTGGGGCACTAGTCAGTGGTCGGTACCTTTGTGGGGCACTTGCAAAACTGCTCCACTTTGTCTCGTACGTGGCTATTCTATTTCTTGGTCACAGACATAGCAGTCAGTGGTCGGTACCTTTGTGGGGCACTTGCAATGCTGCTCCACTTTGTCTCGTACGTGGCTATTCTATTTCTTCGTCACACATATAGCGGCCAGTGGTCGGTACCTTTGTGGGGCACTTGCAAAACTGCTCCACTTTGTCTAGTACGTGGCTATTTTATTTCTAGATCACAGACATAGCGGTCAGTGGTCGGTACCTTTATGGGGCACTTACAAAACTGCTCCACTTTGTCTCGTACGTGGCTATTCTATTTCTTGGTCACAGACATAGTGGTCAGTGGTCGGTACCTTTGTGGGGCACTTACAAAACTGCTCCACTTTGTCTTGTACATGGCTATTCTATTTCTTCGTCACAGACATAGCGGTCAGTGGTCGGTACCTATGTGGGGCACTTGCAAAGCTGCCCCACTTTACCTCGTACGTGGCCATTCTTCGCAGGTGTGGCCAACACTATTTATCTAATAGCAGTGGAGAAAGAAGACACAATTCCAATATAATATAAGAGGTATTCACTTTGAATACACAAGGAAAGATAAGTGACAAACTAATACATTTGTTATTCATTAAGTGAAAATAACATGAAGGCACTTCTGTAAAATCCATGGATATACATTATATATCAGCTAGTAACACAAAGCATGCATGCTTACTCATGTAATCACGGTAGCTCGTTGGTTAATACATTTATTTGTATTCTGTACCATTATTTTCAGCTGTACCGAGCTTAATTTCCGAATCCCAAAGTCTCAGAATTTCTGCCTAGTCAGTAACTGTATCGTTCTCTAGTGAACCGCCGTTAAGATAGTTGATCATCAATGCCCTCCGGGAAGTGGGAAGGACACGGGACTTCGACAACCATGAGTCCACGTCTCTCCTTCGGATGAAAGAGATGGGAGTTAAGATGGGCACAGCCAGAAACGAGAAACTTAGTGGGCGAGTTTAAAAGATTAATTAACCAACACAAAACTGGAGTCGTCAGTCGCTGGACACTTCAAGACTTGCTGAGGAGGGGATCTGAGCACCTATGGACATATTCGGAGCGCAATGACGATGACACTAATAACTCAACAGCTCAATAACTCAATAAGAGAGTTGAGTATATAAAACTTGTCGAGTTTCGCCCCTCATCCTATTTTCTCCATCCCGAATGTTCCTTCAAGCAACCTGTCATTTCTGTCTGTACCAAGAGTTACCGAATATGTCAATCTAAGAAACGTATATTTCTGCTCAACCATTCATATACGCTAAATACAGGGAGACAGAGAGGATAATAGGTATAGAGATTTAGGCATACGGAGAAAGAAAGAAAAAAAACGTATAATATTGCTGCAAGGTAAGGACTAATGATACTTGCAAAAACTGGTTATATCCACGTGGTGTGCATCGATTGCTAGTTTGTTTGATTGGTGTATTTAACCTTTTGGTTCATACAATCGACAAGGCTAGAATAAGAATACTTGGTTCACACAATCGGCAAGGCTAGAACAAGAATACTTGGTTCACACAATCGGCAAGGCTAGATTAAGAATACTTGGTTCACACAATCGGCAAGGCTAGAACAAGAATACTTGGTTCACACATTCGACAAGGCTAAAACAAAGATACTTGGTTCACACAATCGACACGGCTAGAACAAAGATACTTGGTTCACACAATCGACACGGCTAGAACAAAGATACTTGGTTCACACAATCGACAAGGCTAGAACAATAATACTTGGTTCACACAAGCGGCAAGTCTAGAACAATAATACTTGGTTCACACAAGCGGCAAGTCTAGAACAAAGATACTTGGTTCACACAATCGACAAGCTAGAACAAAGATACTTGGTTCACACAATCGACATGGCTAGAACAAGAATACTTGGTTCACACAACCGACAAGGCTAAAACAAAGATACTTGGTTCACACAATCAACGAGGCTAGAACAATAATACTTGGTTCACACAAGCGGCAAGTCTAGAACAAAGATACTTAGTTCACACAATCGACAAGCTAGAACAAAGATACTTGGTTCACACAATCGACATGGCTAGAACAAGAATACTTGGTTCACACAATCGATAAGGCTAGAACAAAGATACTTGGTTCACACAATCAACGAGGCTAGAACAATAATACTTGGTTCACACAATCGACAAGGCTAGAACAATAATACTTGGTTCACACAATCGACAAGGCTAGAACAAGAATATTTGGTTCACACAATCGACAAGGCTAGAACAAGAATACTTGTTTTACACAATCGACAAGGCTAGAACAGGAATACTTGTTTTACACAATCGACAAGGCTAGAACAAAGATACTTGGTTCACACAATCGACAAGGCTAGAACAAAGATACTTGGTTCACACAATCGACACGGCTAGAACAAAGATACTTGGTTCACACAATCGACATGGCTAGAACAACAATACTTGGTTCACACAATCGACAAGGCTAGAACAATAATACTTGGTTCACACAATCAACGAGGCTAGAACAATAATACTTGCTTCACACAATCGACAAGGCTAGAACAATAATACTTGGTTCACGCAATCGACAAGGCTAGAGCAATAATACTTGGTTCACGCAATCGACAAGGCTAGAACAATAATACTTGGTTCACATATTGTGCACTGGAACTCTTGTAGTACAAAAGCTGCATCAAATGTCTAATCATTGTTTGTTTTTTTTTTTTTTTACTGCGTGGCAAACAGAGTGGTACGCTTTTCTTTTTAGTGAAAATGGGGCAACGATATACTTTTGGATGACACAACAGTCAGCAACACACAAACATACAGTAACCAAGTGCTTTTATCATCCTATCAGCATCAAGCTTCGTGACCTATGCAGAAAATCTTTCACCGCAGTCCGTCTTAAAGAATCTCTGACTCTAGCCGGATCTCACTTCTTCTCTTGTGACATTCAGGGTCTCCATGAGGTCTTGAAACCACCTTCTTCTTGGTCTACCCCTGAAGCGTTGCCCTGGAACAATGCCTTCTATTATTGTTCTTTCCAGCCCATCGTGTCTTTTGACGTTGCCATATTATTTTAATTTCCTATGTAGAACGATGTTTATAAGTCAGTTCTTTTTAATATTTAAATTGTTTAATATTTCTTCTTTCCTCTTTTCCATTATCCAAGGTATCTAATGATGTTTCTGTAGCTTTTTTTATATAACCATATCTTTCTGATAAAGTAGTACAACAGTCTTTGTAGTTAACGTCATGGCTGGCTGTTTACGTCATATTTAGGATATTAGAATTGACCAAGTTGTTAATGATCAGTGATTAGCGCACACCCGGTTCAAAAAAAAAAAGAAATAATTACGACCTCGTATATTTTGGACCAAAATTCGTTTATCGGTGTTTGCCTGTTCTCTGCGACGCAATTTAATAGAAGTCTAATTCAGGGTGATAGTCGACGATGACGAAGTACAAGAATGAGAAGTATGAAAAAAATTAGAGCCAGATAAATGACAAAACCATAAAAAAAATATCGTGCGCCTATGTACATGATACTTTTCTGTTTTTGTCCACAGTGAGTTTTGATCATTTTCAAATTCTGCGAGCAATCGGGAAGGGCAGCTTCGGCAAGGTGAGTGTAAAACGTTAGTTCAAATTACAGAAACTGTTGTCAGTAAAATTTATTATCTACGTTGTTTTGTTAATAAAATGATTTTTGTAATAGTCTACGTTATTGTTCATTGAAAGTTTTTTTTTGTAACAGTCTAGTCTACGTTATTGTTCATGAATAACAGTTCTTGTGACAGTCGCGTATACGTTATTGTTCATTAAAAGTGTGACGTCTTGTCTATGTTATTGTTCATTTAAAGTTCTTTATGACAGTCTAATCACCGTTAACGTCTATTAAAATCTTTGTGACAGTCTATGTTACTGCTCGTTAAAATTCTTTGTGACAATCTACATTATTTTTCATTGAAAGTTCTTTGTGACGCCTAGTCTATGTTATTATTGTTCATTTAAAGTTCTTTATGACAGTCTAATCACCGTTAACGTCTATTAAAATCTTTGTGACAGTCTATGTTACTGCTCATTAAAAGTTCTTTGTGACAGTCTATGTTACTGCTCATTAAAAGTTCTTTGTGACAGTCAGTCTATGTTACTGCTCATTAAAAGTTCTTTGTGACAGTCTATGTTACTGCTCATTAAAAGTTCTTTGTGACAGTCTATGTTACTGCTCATTAAAAGTTCTTTGTGACAGTCTATGTTACTGCTCATTAAAAGTTCTTTGTGACAGTCTATGTTACTGCTCATTAAAAGTTCTTTGTGACAGTCTATGTTACTGCTCATTAAAAGTTCTTTGTGACAGTCTATGTTACTGCTCATTAAAAGTTCTTTGTGACAGTCTACATTATTGTTCACTGAAAGTTCTTTGTGACACTCTCCGCTATTGTTCATTAAAAGTTCTTTGTGAAAGTTTCAGTTATAGTTCATCGAAATCTCTAAGTGGTGGTTCACTTTGTTCGTCTAAAGTTCCTCGCGAAAATCAAGTTACTCTCACGTAAATCTCTTTGTGATAGTTCACATTAAGGAAAAATACTAATACAAAAGTATATGTTATATTTTTACGAGTGAAAAACGGACTAAAAACAGAACATTTCGACCTCAAATTTCATCAGCACACTAAGAAAATAAACACGAGACAAGAACAACAGTTAATTAATTACATGTAGTAATGATATTTGTGTCAGTGTTTAAAATGGTGTCTTCTCACACTGTACTAGCACGGCGAATAAAGCGAGTAGAAACTAGGGCAATCAATTATACTACTGAAGGTCATGAGTGAGCAAAATAGCGAGTTATCCTAAACTTGCAAAGGACAAGGGGGCAGAGCAATCTAGTTGAAATAGAGAGTAAGAGAAAAGTAAGAGAGAAAGAGAGAGACGAAAGTAAAAAGGAGATACGGAGGTCCGTAGAGTGAGGAATTAACATAATTAATTCACATACAGGTTATGAGAACGACTCTGGGTATCTGAAAAACATGAGCTCAAGCCAGAGATCCGGAGCTCCTGTGGGCCACGATATCGAGGGAGTTGAAATGAGCCGCCACTAAAGTGCTGGCATCTAGACTGATATAGTGCAAGTGCTCACGAAAACTATCACATAATCTTCTTCCTCTCTCTTGTGCTAATGAGGGCAAAGGTCGAAGCGATATTTTTCCCCCGTGTTTCCTTCTTAAAGCTGTTGCATACACTTTTATATTATTATTGTTGCTTATTGACTCAGCTTTATTGCAGCTTTTCATGTCTGTATGATTGGATATTTATAGTATGTATCCATGTTCATTATGATAGTTTACGTTATTGTACATCTAAAGATCTTTGTGATATTTATTTTTGCTAAGCTGAATTGCTCAACTACTTTATGACAATCTATGTTACACTTTATCTTAAAGTTCTGTGTTACACTTATTTCTATGTTATTGTTCATCTACATTTCTTTGTGACATTTTGTACCAACGTTTTTGTTATCCACTGCTCTTTGTGATATTTGATTGTTTCTAAACATTCACAGTCAACTTAAATGGATTCACGCCTGGGAGCTAAAAGAAAAAAGGACAGTAAAATAAATTAGAAAAGAACAAAACAAGATAAAGATATGGCAGCATCATTAATCCAACACTCTTTCATGTGATCGAAAGAAGACATTCTGAAAATGTGCCCGTCAAGGCACGAGTCACGTGATATTTTTGTTGTTTCTGGTTTTCCCCTAACTTGTGAAACTCAAGAACTGAATACGGAGACTGTCGCCAACTTCATTATATCCCGCTAACAGCGCCCTCTGTTACCATTTACAAGTATCGATCTGGTACTTTGGACCGACTGGATTGAGAGGTCCGGGCGGGGGAGGGGGTGGGGGAGTAGCAGGCATGCAAGGGATTGTGGTTGCAGTAAGAAAACAGTGTTGGAGAAGGAAAGTAAGCAATATATATTTTGGATAAAATTATAAGTATAAAATGATAAAGTGCATTTTGTTTATATATGATTACATAATGATAAACATTAGATTTAGAAGCAATCTGGTGCGTGTGAAAACTAGACCAGGGACAGATTGCAATCGTGATCATGTACCAGTTGTAGGAAAGCTTAGAGTAAAATTAAAAGCAGCAAAACGAGCCTCAGTTAACATAAAATTAAATTTAGATTTGCTCAAATCAGTCAAGAAGTTGCCAAGACAAATATAAAATCACAATTCAGAACCGGTACAATGCAATAGAGAAGATACAAAGCATTGATGAACAGTGGGAAATGGTAAAAGAATCAATGCAACAAACATCAATAGAGTTCATACCACCAGTGAGGACAAATTCAAGAAAGAAATAGATGACAGATAACATTTTGCTACTAATGGATACAAGAAGAAATAAAGAAAATAAAGATGAGTATAAGAGATTAAATAAAGAAGTTGTATTAGAATGCCATGAAGCATAAGAAGCATGGCTAAAACAGAGATGCAAAGAGATTGAAATACAACAAAAAGGAGATGCCAAAGCTATATACAAACAAATTGAAGAATTAACAGGAAGAAAATCACAATCAAAAACTGGATGTTTAAGATCAAAGGAAGGAGAACTGTTGATTGAACAATAAAGCATAATGGAACGATGGACAGAATACATTAAAGATCTTTATAATGATGAACGAATAGAAGTAAATATTAAGGATAATGGAGAAGGACCATAAATACTCAGAGAAGAAGTAGAAGACGCCTTGCGCAATAAGAAAGCAGGCAAAGCTCATGGACCAGATAATATAACTAAAGAAGAGATTGAAGCCATGGGTGATTTTGGAATAGAAATAATAATAACAAAAATATTGAATGATACCTACAACAGCGGATATATACCAGACGTCATGCTCAAATCAATATTCATAGCCCTACCAAAGAAATCTGGTGCGATTGAATGCGATGATCATCGTACAAAAAGCCTTATGAGTCATATGAATAAGATATTACTAAGATTCATCATGCGAAGAGTGCGAAACAAAATCAGTCCAGAAATTAGCGATGAACAGTGTGGTTTTGTTAGAAATAAAGGAACAAGCAATGTCATTTATATCATAAGATCTTTAGTAGAAAGAGCCATAGAGGTGAAAACAGATCTATACCTATGTCTCATAGATTACACCAAGGCATTTGACAAAGTAAAGCAACAAGAAATAGTCAGAACTTTAGAAAGCATAAACGTAGGCAGCAAAGCTCCATGGTTTTCATTTGAAAACATCGTGTTCGTTACATTTCATGTCCTAGGCGTTTTGCAAATTTGATGTTGACTTGAAGTAATTGCCATGAGTCTTAAGATGAAATTGTGCACTCAATAAATCAATGCGATGAAGATTTATCATTGTTTCTGTAGAGAGAAAAAACGGGGGATTCGTTATTGTGTGTTCTATATCAGACCACCTAGAGAATTCACATATAACGCTAGGCAGGGAAGGTCGCATGGACCTTGTGGAATATATTGTAACAACTTGAAAAATTGAGGGACGAAGAGATAGAGGGAAGCAAAGAAAAAATACCAGGCAGCTTAAGAGAATGGCTTGGCAGAAGGTCAACAACAGAAATGATAAATAACTGTCGTGATCGAAAGTTGTGAAGAGACACGATTACCTACGCCAGCAGGCACGGGCCTGTGCATGATGATGATGATGATGATGATGATGATGATGATGTATGTGATAAGAGAGAGCAAGAGACGAGATAGGGAGATAGAGTGAGAGATTCGAAGAAGAGATTGAGGTGGCTGTGACGATTATGAAAGAACGAATTTTGCAACAAGAACAAATTATAGAAGGAACTAGAATTTAAAAAAAAACAAAGATTGAGCCAAGGAAGTTCCAAAAAGTGAAGTGCGAATTATCCTCGCTTTGAGAATTACACTGAATCCGCGCCAATGAAGTGATGTGTAGGCATACCTCGCTGTAGCCCGCAGCGTTTTTCGCCACGAAATTCGTGGAAGTGTTTGCGTCTTAAAAAATATACGGCAAAAAAATGTCTTTCAGAGAGCTAGCAAGAAAGAATAAGAAGGAAATCTTTCATGTTTTGTTACAAGCACATATGGCTGCTGATGGCGAAATTATGAGTTAAAAAAAAAAAAACAAAAAACACCAGGCTTTTGTGAGCATCGGTGTGGAAGGGTTACAGCGACTTTTAAAAGATGGCTAGGGGACTGGTTGGTCTCGAGGCAAGACGCTGGCCTCGAGACAGAGAGGTTGTGGGTTCAAATCCCGGCTATACCGGTTGGGATTGTTATTTATAATTTCTCTCTGCGGTAACCACCCCTGGTCTCAGCAGCGAGGCTCGGCTTGATACGTCAATTGCTCATCGACGGAAAAAATATGAGTGCCTCCGAAGTCGGAGTTATCTGCCTGTGCGGCGACGGACCCCTGTGCACACGGCTGCCAAGGAAAAATGGATTAACACTCAAAAATCAGTTCCTAGTCTCTCGGGACTTCGTCAGAGATAAAAGCTGGCGAACGAAGAAAAAAAAGATGGTTATTTATGTGTGTAAAGCGCCAAATGCTAAATAACATACATGTCACTGAAGATCTTGCATCGGCTGATAGCAAAGCAGCATCACTCTTACAAGCCGAGTTAAAAAACCTTGAGAAAGATTAGCTTCCAAAATAAGGATTGTGATGACATGGATATGCATACAAAGATGTCCATTTGTACCTACTCTCGTAAAAGTTGGCAGGAGACTCCAGGATTCCATACAAACTATTATCTCTTCATTTTGATGCTGTGTGGCGACGTACACGGCTATTTGGTCAAATCGTGTTCACTGACCACACAATTTCAACCGTTTCCATGTCTTTAAGAACATAAACAAAATTTGGTTACCCATTTTCTGATAGAAAACTAAGAAGATTTTTGTTACGACCAGAGTGTTTATGGCATGTTGTCATTGATGCTTCATTCCTGAAATGAAGAAATGCTGCAAAGTACAGGCTGTCATTCAAGATCGTCTTCAGAAATGGTCAACTCTGCACGTTAAACTCTCTGTCTCCCATAAACTCACTGCGCCAGTTCCGCTAGATCAAAACATATTGAGTTATTATCGGGTCATCATCATTGCACTCGAACTATGTCCATAGTTGCTCAAATACCCTCTCAGCAAGTCTCGTAGTGTCCAGCAACCGACGACTCCAGTTATGTGTTGGTTGATAAGTCTTCTTACATGCCCACTAAGTTTCTTGTTTCTAGCGATGCCATCGTAACTCCAACCTCCTTCATCCTAACTGACTGTTCTCAACAATAGTACAGCTAGCCAACCTGTCCGCTCTTTCAATTCCCCGTACTCCTAACATAATCTTACACATAAAGACGACCTACACATACCCGCGTCACCTTAGTAGAAATTTCGAACAGTATTCTAAATCTGGCAGCAGCATCATTATGTATCTATGTCAGAGACTCAAAGGTGCAGATGCCTCCGTGCTTATTGTAGAGGTTTCGTTGAGATAAGGCCATTATCAAAAGGTGAGGTGAAGATGATAAATGCAGCATGTGTTGGTTATAGCTGCGTTTAGTCGGAGATAATGAGAGAGAGGAGGTATAGATATCTAACAGGGAAAGGGAGAGCAAACAAATAAATCAAACTGCATATATATGGAGGTAGAAAGAGAGAGGTGGTGGAGAGGAAGAGTAGTCTGAGGTCAGCATTAGGAATGCCACCTGCACAAAGTGCGACAAAAAGTAGACACGTACACAGTTGATATGTATAGTGAGGAAACGACAGAGAGGTGGAGAATGAGCGAGATAGCGGACTCATGGGGCGCACAGTAAAAAAGAAACTATGAGAACTCAGATTAAAATAAAATTACATTCATTCTGCCGAGATTAATCGTTTGATGTTCTTCCAGTCGTCGAACATAAACAACGGTCAATGACCACAACATACATTCCGTTCTCTGTATCCAGTGTATCCCTCTGTAATTTTGCTGGCTCTGTTCAGAGGGAGCTGTCTTTATGTAAATTGCTGCATCTATGAGATGTGCCTTAATCACTGTCCTTACATCGGAGCTTTCCCCAAATTCTTGTCCCCTCATTTACACATAGATCTTCAACGTAATCAGGAAACAAACGTTCATCTATATGCTTACGAATGTTCATCATCTACACTATCACCATTATCATCATCGATATCACCAGCATCATCATTGTTATCAACATTATCATCGTCATCATATTCAAGCGTTAGCTTCATCAAGTCTTGGTCCTCAGTAGAGCATCTCCATTAATTGTCGACTTGTCAACCTCACCACAAAGATTTCTTTCTTCTCCGCTGCTCTGATTTTTCCAGCTATAATCATTTTTTGTTTGTTTTGCATTTCTTGGTCTTGAATTCTTTCATTTATTTGTTTGTCCCATAACAATATCATCATGCAATTCTTTGAATTGGTTTTCTCCAAGCATTTCTTTACCAGAGTCACCACCATCTTTAAGGATTTTGTTATTAGTTTTTTGTTCTTTTCCTAATCACACTAGTTACCCATGTCATTTTTTAGCAATCAATCATCGACAACAAACAATAGGAAGTGATCCTGATCAGTTAAGCATCAGTAAATATCATTAAAATGTTACGACTAATTAATTACTGTTACTACTGTTACTACTACCACTACTACTGTACTACAAAAAATACTTCCACTGTCACTGTCACTACCATTACCACCACAACTACCACCACCACCACCACCACTACTGCTACTACATCTTTTAGTTACATCTAAAATGCCCTGTTCTACGATTTAATAATTTTGCATCAACTCTGACTACTAACCTTTTAAACATAAATCAGGTCGTATATTCTACGAGTCATAAGAAGCATAAATATTCATACCTGAGTAAAAATGAACATCTTTTGGATGTGCCCGAAATGTCATGATGTTGATTCATTCATCAATAATCAATGAACTCAACAAACAACACGTCGAATCCTGTCAGTCTCAAGAGACGATGGATTTAGTGTGCCCGTGCGGGAACTTTGTCAGCTGTTGTTGCTGTCTGCCTGCTTCTGTAGAGTCAAGTCTGCTGTGATCTGCCTGACAGGTCAACAGTCTGCCGTGATCTGCCTGACAGGTCAACAATCTGCCGTGATCTGCCTGACAGGTCAACATTTGCTGCTTGTTCTCACTCGATTCATCTTGACAAACTCTTGTCAGTCAGTTGCTTTCCAATTTAGCACATTTAGGTCACTTTAGCAAAATTTATTTTTTTTTTAGCGGTGAAAGGTTCCCTGATTTTGTCCCCAAATTAAGATCTCATTATAAACTCCCTCGTCCTGTCTTACATAATGCCATAATTTTATCTTTCAATTATTGCAATAAATGTATTAATATATGATTATTGCAAAAAAAAAAAAAAGAAAGTATAAATTGTGTAATCTTTCAGTATTCGCGACTGACATATAGTCAATGTGCTGACTTACCTTTCAAATAACGCGAAATGTTGAAAACGAGAAATGTTTTTCATTTTAGATTTGTGATGATGTAAAGTAATCATCGATCAGGCAAAGAAAAGGTGTTGTAGCCGCCATTGAAATGTGGATTATATAAACAAATAGTTCAATTTGCATGAAATGGAAAGCAAACAAAAGAAATTAGTTTCAGAAGGGCTACGATTGAAATGAGACAATCTAACTGTGAAAATGATCAGGCAAATGGGATATTTTAGTCACTTACAAGAAAATGATATTGTGCTGAAAGTTATCAAACGGATGCTGTGGCTAATAGCGCGAATAGCGAGGAAAAATTAGAATTCTGTTTTTTATTGAACATCCATTAAAGATGTGCCAAATGAAATACCGTAACCACTCTCTGAACATATTTCTCTACTTATTCATTCATTTCGATGTCATACTAATTGTATGACCTAATACAGTTACAATAATTTACTTGTGTCTTTATATAAACTATTCTTGTCATCATCACCACCACCACCACTATCATCATCATCATCATCATCATCATCATCATCACCACCACCACCACCACTATCATCATCATCATCACCATCTCCATCTCCATCTTCTTCTTATTCTTCTCATAACCCTATTGGTCGTTGGGGGACAACAGACTGACTTGATCAACCTTCTCCATTGATCTATATCTTAAGTGATTTTTAGAACTTTGCGAAGTTGATGTCAGTTCATTATGTGATGTTACCTTCCCACATCTTTCTCTGTCTACCTCTCCTTCTTCCTCCTTTCACAGTTCTCTACGTAATGGTCTATTCCAGGCCAGATAATCAAGATGTGAGGCCAAACCATTTAATTTTTCACAATTTTTCATAATGGTCAAGAAGTCATCGTATACTTGCTTATTGTATCAAACTGCGATCATTTTCATTCGTGGTACGATCTAAGTAAGTGATTCCAAAATGTTCCGATAACATTTCATCCCCATAGCTTGTATTTTCTTTTATAGCTCTGCTATAAACTACAAAATCTGCCAAAAAAACTCTGAAGTAATATAATTTTAGTCAATTCTAAAGAAATTGAACACCTCTTAACGGCAAGACATTTTCAACGAACCAAACATAGTGCGTTTTTCAGCCAAGAAAATATTGGTTGAATAAGTAAGGCTCAATATAATCAGATTAAATTGATGGTTTGATCTAAAATTATCTTTTAATATAGAATGTGAAGTTATCCACATGGACGAGCTTTACAAAGTTGACATAGGCGTGACTTAGTGTGTGGATAGAGTTTTGGTGACTTGAAGCAATCCTGTGTAAATAGAGAACAAGAGAACAAAAGAACACAAGAAAGAATAGCGAGAATCGGTTTGAACTTGATCTTGTCGGGGTACATGACCTGGCCTGGTAAATGGCTGTCTAAATCACAGCTTTAATTGACGGACACGGAAACGAATAGAAACATGGCTCTGTCAGATCGATAGCGTTGGATCAAATCGCCATGATCAATCAGCAAAGTGAGCCACCGCAGTATATGGGGAATTCTTCCTGGGCCCAGTAATGTATAAAAAGGCAGTTGAGAATTGATAAGTTCACTGACTAGTTATATAACAGAATAGGTCTCATTGTATGCTAGGCCGCCTCAAAGGTGGTTTATAATATCTACAAGAATGCGTAGTATAAGCAGGCCTACGGTTCCGGTAACTGTCACATACAGTTCTGATTCCTATAACAGTAGAGTATATATACTGTAGATTTAAATAGCAGTAGAATATATGACGAAAGGGACAAAAAACCATTTATAAAATGTACATCCAACTATAAAATCCTAAAATCTGAAGTAGAAAAAGCTATAAATACAATGAAAAAGAGAAAAGCAGCAGGACCTGACAATATACAGATAGAGATGATACAGGCACTAGAAAATTTTGGCATTAAAGTGACCACAGACATATGCAATGACATATACCATACAGGATACATATCAAATGAACTAAAAACATCAACTTTCATTGCATTGCCTAAAAAGAATGGTGCAGTTGAATGCAGTGATTTTAGAACATTAAGCCTAATGAGCCAGATAACCAAAATTTTACTAAAATTTATACAAGGAAGGATTCAGAATAAAATTAATACTGAATTAGATGAGCAGCAATTCGGATTCAGGAAAAACAGTGGGGCAAAAGTAGCCATATTCAGCATGAGGACATTGATTGAAAAGTATATAGATGTAGACAAACCAATATTTGCCTGCTTCATAGACTACACCAAAGCATTTGATAGAATACACCATGAGCAACTTATCATCATCATCACCAACGAGTGCCTTCTGCGCAACGAAGGTTGGCTACCATGGAGCGCCATTCTGTTTTGTCTCTTGCTTTGGTGGTGCAGGTTGTCATAGACTGATTTGTCCATCTTTTTATGTTACTCGTCCATGTTAGTCTTGGTCTGCCTCTGCCTCTTTTACCTTGTATTTTCCCCTCCAAGATTACTTTTAGTAGGCTGTTGTGTCTTTTAACATGGCCCAAAAATGCATTTGTTTTGTTTGAATTGTGCTTAGTAGTTCTCTTTTCATTTTTAGTTGTTTTAAGACTTCATCGTTTGTTTTCTTTTCCTTCCATCCAACTCTACCTATTCTTCTATATATCCACATTTCAAAGGCTTTAATTCTCTGTTCTGTTTTCTGGTCTAATGTCCATGTTTCTGCACCATATAGGAATATTGAGAAGATGATAACATTTTGCTATTCTTAGTTTTAGCCCTTGTGTTATTTGTTTTAATGTTAGTATGTTCTTCATGACATTAAAATTACTTTTTGCCATTCCTGTTCTTTTGTTTATTTCAGTTGTACATTTTCCATCATTGGTTATAGTATGTCCAAGGTAGCTGTAGTTCTGAACTGTCTCCAGGTCTCTTTCTTCAATTTTGATATCCACTTGTGGGTTTTGAGTATCTTCTTTGTTTATGATAATAGTTTTAGTCTTTTTTATATTCATATCTAGTCCATATTTTTTGCTTATCATGTTTATTTCATTAAGTAATTGTAGATCTTTAGGATTTTCTGCTAGTAATACAGTATCGTCAGCATATCTCAGGTTATTGATTATCTTTCCATTAATTTGTAGGCCTGGAAATCTCTATGATGTTTTTAAAAATTTGCTCAGTGTAAAGATTGAACAAGCTTGGTGATAGGATGCATCCCTGTCTTACTCCTCTTTTTATATCAATGGGTGTAGCGTTCTCTTTGTTATATTTTATTATTGCTGTTTGCTCCCAGTATAGATTACATATTAGTCGTATGTCCATGTCATCTAGATGTATTTCTTTTAGGCATTCTATAAGTTGTTTGTGGTGTACTCTATCAAAAGCTTTGGTGTAGTCTATGAAGCAGGCATATATTGGTTTGTTTACTTCTGTGTATATTTCGATTAATGTTCTCATGCAGAATATGGCTTCTTTTGTCCCGCTATTTTTCCTAAATCCAAATTGCTGCTCATCTAATTCAGTATTGATTTTTATTCTGAATCTTTCCTTGTATAACTTTTAGCAAGATTTTTGTAACATGGCTCATTAGGCTTATTGTTCTAAAGTCACTGCATTCAACTGCACCATTCTTTTTAGGCAATGCAATGAAAGTTGATGTTTTTAGTTCATTTGGTATGTATCCTGTATGGTATATGTCGTTGCATATGTCTGTAATCACTTCAATGCCAAAATCTTCTAGTGCCTGTATCACCTCTATCTGTATGCTGTCAGGTCCTGTTGCTTTTCCCTTTTTCACTGTTTTTAGCCTGATGTACACTTTATAACTGGTTTCTTGTCCATTATCAACTTATAGACTGCCTAAAAGATATAAATCTGGATGACACAGACATACGACTGATATGTAATTTGTACTGGGAGCAAACAGCAATAATAAAATATAACAAGGAGAACTCTACACCCACTTATATAAAAAGAGGAGTAAGACAAGTATGCATCCTATCACCAAGCTTGTTCAATTTATACACTGAGCAAATCTTCAAAAACACCACTGAGATGCCAGGCCTTAACATTAATGGGGCGATAATCAATAACCTAAGATATGCTGATTATACTGTACTACTAGCAGAAAATCCTAAAGATCTACAACAATTACTTAATGTAATAAACATGACAAGCAAAAAATATGGACTAGATATGAATATCAAAAAGACTAAAACTATGATCATAAACAAAGAAAATTCTCAAGACCTACAATTAAATATCAAAGTGGAAGGAATACATCTAGAGACAGTTCAGAACTACAACTATCTGGGACATGCTATAACCAGTGATGGAAAATGTACAACTGAAATAAATAAAAGAATAGGTCTGGCAAAACGTAATTTCAATGCATGAAAAATATACTAATATCAAAACAAATAACACTAGAGCTAAAACTAAGAATAGCAAAATGTTACATATTCTCAATATTCCTGTATGGTGCAGAAACATGGGACATTAGACCAGAAAACAGAACAGAAAATTGAAGCCTTTGAAATGTGGATATATAGAAGAATAGGTAGAATTGGATGGAAAGAAAAGAAAACAAACGAGGAAGTTTTAAAACAACTAAAAATGAAAAGAGAACTACTAAACACAATTAGAGCAAGACAAATGAAATTTTTTGATCATGTTAAAAGACACAACAACCTAATAAAAGTAATATTGGAAGGGAAAATACAAGGAAAATGAGGCAGAGGCAGACCAAGACTAACATGGACGAGTAACATCAAAAGATGGATAAGTCAGTCTATGACAATCTACACCATCAAAGCAAGAGACAGAGTGGAGTGGCGCTCCATGGTAGCCAACCTTCGATGCGGAGACGACAGTCAATGATGAGAATATATATACTGTATATTTAAATAGCAGTAGAATATATATACTCTTCATTTAAATAACAGTAGAATATATATATATATATATATATATATATATATATATACATACATATATATATATATCAAATGTCCATTCGAGGGCAGAAACACAATCTCAAAAACAGAAACCTTGCGTGCCAAATTGGCACATATTGCAGAGATCACTGCTTCTAAAAACTATGGCTCTGATTCTATAACAATACTTTTTTTACAATGACAGCTTGTCAAGCCATCAATCAAACTCCTTAGTCGCCTCTTACGACATGCCTAGAAGGTCACAGAGTATATATATATATATATATATATATATATATATATATGTACTGTAGATATAAACAACAGTAGAATATATATTCTCTCCATTTAAATAACAGTAGAATGCACTTCTAATTCTAGTAACAGTGAAGCACAAACCTGATTCTAGTAGGTTAAAGACACTTCTGATTGCAATAACAATAAAAAAAAACACATCTAATTCCAGTAATATCGAAATACACTTTTAATTCCAGTAGTATTGAAAGACACTTCTGATTTCTGTAATATTGAAATACTCTTTTAATTCCAGTAATATTGAAATACACTTTTAATTCCAGTAATATTGAAAGACACTTCTGATTCCTGTAATATTGAAATACTCTTTTAATTCCAGTAATATTGAAAGACACTTCTGATTCCTGTAATATTGAAATACACTTTTAATTCAGTAATATTGAAATACACTTTTAATTCCAGTAATATTGAAAGACACATAATTCCTGTAATATTGAAAAAAATACACTTTTAATTCCAGTAATATTGAAATACACTTTTAATGTGCCAGGCTAAAAAGAGGCAGATCATGGGTTGGCTGAGCAGATGATGTCATCAAACAGGTCTGTGGTCTTACCAATATCAGTGTTGGCAAGGAGTGGATACCGGTGCCTACGTCATTCAAGGGGACTTTCTCGTGTATTGTCATACTCGACAGGGAAAGTAGGGAACAGAACCCGGTCGTGGTTAATGCTGAGGTCAACGGTCTCATCTGCGATAACACCGATGAGAAAGATGCAGTCATCTATACAGACGGATCTGTAAGACGACACGAAAAAAGTGCATGGACATTTACAGCACGCTCGGCAGGCAGAATAGCCAAGGAAGACAGTGGTGCATACGTCATGACCACGAGTAGCATGACAATGGAGGCGATGACAGTGACCAAGGCATTCAAATGGTTAGAGTCACAAGACTACACCCACGCATGTATAATGAGTGATTCGATGAGCATGATAAAACAAGTGGAGGCGGGCTCTGTACGCATGCAATGGGTAGAGTCGTTGCAGAAATCCAAAATACGTAAGGTCACCTTTGTCTATGTCCCTGGACATGCGGGAGTACGGGGAAATAAAAGGGCGGACAGGTTGGCTAGCTGCGCTGTCGTTGAGGGCGGGCAACCAATGGATCGGGCGGGCATCATCAATGCCCTCCGAGATGTGGGAAGAGCACAGGACTTCGACAAACACATATCCACGTCACTTCTTCGGATGAAAGAGATGGGAGTTAAGATGGGCACAGCCAGAAATGAGAAACTTAGTGGGCGTGTAAGAATACTTATCAACCAACATAGAACTGGAGTCGTCAGTCGCTGGACAACGATGGAATTGCTGAGGAGGGGATCTGAGCACCTATGGACATGTTCGGAGTGCAATGATGATGACCCGCAAATAACTCAATAACTCAATAACTTTTAATTCCAGTAATATTGAAATACACTTTTAATTCCAGTAATATTGAAATACACATTTAATTCCAGTAATATTGAAATACACTTTTAATTCCTGTAATATTGAAATACACCTCTGATCCATTAAAAGTGATATGCTTTCTAACGGCACGTTGTATATGAAAATCACCAATTCCTGCACTCCTCATCTTAGTTTCATGATTATGTTTTCCTGATAAAGTATGTATCTCCACTAAATCATATACGTGTCTCCACTACCAATAACGAGCCGCGATAGCTCAGTGGTTAGTGAACTGGACTACAAAGGACAAGAAGTAGGGTTCGATCCCAACCGACGGCTTCCAGGTTCACCCAGCCTTTAATGGGTACCGGATTTTTTTTCTGGTAAAGTAAAGCGGCACGGGCGTAATACCGACCACATTACCCCAAAAATCATGTGCCGAAGGTCTGTAAAATTGATGGTCACTAACACCATATTCGCAATAAGCCACTAGGCGAGACGGGGGAACTTTTATTTTACACTACTACCCATAATAACGGTCATTATTTTTGAGTATTTTTAAGTCAGCTTGTCATTTCTCTCATTACCATCTACTCCTGTTTATCAAGGACAGGAATCATAGGCAAGTTTATAAAAGTTTTAGAACTCTATACACACCCTCCGCCCCTCTGCCCAACTCTTTTTCTATTTTTTATGTGTACTTTCCATCTCGAACTCGTACAAGCTTCAACCTAACAGTATTGTCTATTTAGGAAACGTCAAGAGGACAGGGCAGTATTTACTGCTCATCTCTCGTCATTTATTATATTTATGACATTGACATTTAAGCCAAATTCTGCTCCGTCGTAGTGACTTTCCCTTGTTATCTAATAATACTTCACAATGATCTCCTTCCACGCTGTACAGATCCCATCGTTGGCTTAAACAGTATAATCTTCTCACTGTTATCGGTTATAAATTGCTTAATTTTGAAACCTGATGTTCCATATATGCAATTTTATGCATTTCATATCGTTTAGCGTCATTGAATAATGGGTTGTATGTTTCTTATTAAAATGTACATTGTTTACTGAGGATAGAAATGTAAGCTGGTGAATAGAATGAATGAGTTGTATTATCGTGAGCGCTTCTTAAATCTACATTTTTTGCATCATCTCTGAAAAGAAGAATCACTGTCCGAATAATAGTTAGTTCTAATAATGATGCGTATAATGATGATACGCACTGTATGAGAAGATATGTGTCGCAAACGGAATCTCATACATTTTGTTTGTCATGAAAGTTGAAATTTTATGGAAATGGCTACAAGTTTTGCATAACCGGGAAATGTCATTACTTATCCTAATAATTGTTGTGTTTGTGCTGAATACATTGTCTTTTTTGCAACTTTTTAGCATTCAGTATACATTTATGCTACTTTCTCTCCATTACTTATACCTGAAATATGTAATATATAGCCATAAACTTTTTCTTAGTTTGAACGTATCATGTACGACTAATTTACAAATCATTCGTATTAAATGAGTAATATAGCACGAACACTAAAATATTAGCTGGAAATTGTTGTGCCCGATTACTCTCCTGGTGCACTCCAGACGACAACTTCAAATCTATCGATTTGTTTCCTTCCGGTTTTATCGATGTCGCCATATGGATTTTGTGAGTCTTCAGTGGCTCTTTTCGTTATGAAATATTGAAACAGTTGAATAAATCGAATACTTTACAGCCTAATGTTCTCTTCGCCAAGTTTTTGAAGCTTCAGCAGACACTTTACAGGTGTAAGACTCTCGATCTAGTAAATGTGCTAATAATTCATTAGTTTTTGTAACCTCAGTAAGGTTGTTTTATTATTCATACAGCAGTCCATATCCCCCATGTCTAAAATGAACAATAGATAATGGAAAGAGCTAATCGAGAAATCGAATTAATGTTTGAAGATTACAAGTGTAGAAGTAAGAATGATGGATTTATTAAAAACTCTTAGTAAAGGCACATTAATCATCAGCTTGCTAGTCAGGTAGACTTGGCTTCACGTAAACTGGACTTCAATCCAGAATAAATTTGTAATTATTTGTTTCTCTAATCCGGGTGAAATAAAAACTCCGATCAAAGCACCACATGGCGATTGCAACATTATGTATACGACTTTTGATCTCAAGCTCCATAAAAATCCCTTGTTTCCACACAAATGTCCAAATGATACATTTTATTTGAGTAAGGTTGCTCTACAGTCCACCAAACTCTAAAGATTAGGCAGTTGACTAGAGCCAGATTAAGACCCATAAAGGCCATAGGCACTTAAAATATTTTAATGTCCCCATATATATGTAATTCAAAGTATACACAGTAATAAACCATAACATAAAATTGTATTTATCGAATTAAACAAAACTCATATTTAATTGGAAAATAATGTTTATTTTTGTATAATTCCACATTATTTATATATTTGAAAGGTTTTCTCCTGCTTTTTAAATTTGCAAAGTCTTTGATTAGATCCTTAAAACTAATCTTATGTAACTCATCTGCTTCTATACCTAATAGAGATAAGGCATCCAACCTGTCATAGTTGTTCTGATGAGGTCTTTAATATAGGCCACTACTTCAACTGAGAAAATGAACACTCAGTTCAGCAATTTGTGACCATTAATGTTAAAAATATACGAAAGCCAATGTCAACGTTTAAAAAGGCACACTCAATATTGTCTTCTACAATTATCTTATAAAGTTCAGCATGACTAAATCTTGTTTTTATTTTTTACATTTTGTTGTTGCACTGAACTTATGGCTCACATATGAATGAAATTGCTGAAGCTCAGCTGTTAAATTACTTGAATTCCTCTGGGTAAGCATCATTCAGCTTTTGGCAGCGCTGAGAATACCTTTCACTGTTAGTAGATGATGAAGTGACATTCGTTAGCACATCATTCATCACTTGGACAAGAAAATCTCTCTGCTATTTCTTTGTAAATCTCTCCTCTTCTTTTCATCTCAATTTCAAGTTTGTCAACAATTGTGTAAAATGTGGTGATACGAAATTTCACTCTGGCATTCAGATATACTTTTGATGCATCTCCGTCATTGGATAGCGGGACCTTCTTTCTGATACATTTGTGTGTTGTAGCTGCTTTGTAATCAACATCTGATAGCAATGGCTTTGTAGCTGCTTCATATCTATCAAATTCATATCGCGTGTTACACAGTTGGTCAGATAATGATACAAACAGATCTACGCCTGTTTTTAAGTTCACATCCTCATTTTGTAGAACTTGGATTACTCTGTAAAAATTCAGCAAAATCTCAATATTATAAAATATTCAATGTGATGCTCTTGCATTTTATCTACAATATGTTTTGCTTTTCTTCTAGTGCCTCCCTTTTGTTATTGGTCTTCAGCTATATATCCTAATGTTTCTAATTTTAAGGAAGGATTTCAAAATTACTGCTGTTGCCATAGGCTGAAAAAAGGTATAGAGTAACTGCACTGTACAGAAGAAATGAACTGTCTCTTGACAGCAGTCAACAGCACTGTAGAGAAGAAATGAACTGTCTCTTGACAGCAGTCAACAGCACTGTACAGAAGAAATGAACTGTCTCTTGACAGCAGTCAACAGCACTGTACAGAAGAAATGAACTGTCTCTTGACAGCAGTCAACAGCACTGTAGAGAAGAAATTAACTGTCTCTTGACAGCAGTCAACAGCACTGTAGAGAAGAAATTAACTGTCTCTTGACAGCAGTCAACAGCACTGTAGAGAAGAAATGAACTGTCTCTTGACAGCAGTCAACAGCACTGTAAAGAAGAAATTAACTGTCTCTTGACAGCAGTCAACAGCACTGTAGAGAAGAAATGAACTGTCTCTTGACAGCAGTCAACAGCACTGTAGAAAAGAAATGAACTGTCTCTTGACAGCAGTCAACAGCACTGTAGAGAATAAATGAACTGTCTCTTGACAGCAGTCAACAGCACTGTAGAGAAGAAATTAACTGTCTCTTGACAGCACTGTAGGGAAGAAGTGAACTGTCTCTTGACAGCAGTCAACAGCACTGTAGAGAATAAATGAACTGTCTCTTGACAGCACTGTAGAGAAGAAATGAACTGTCTCTTGACAGCAGTCAACAGCACTGAAGAAAAGAAATGAACTGTCTCTTGACAGCGGTCAACAGCACTGTAGAGAAGAAATGAACTGTCTCTTGACAGCAGTCAACAGCACTGTAGGGAAGAAATGAACTGTCTCTTGACAGCAGTCAACAGCACTTCGGCCTGCCAGATTTAGCGAATGAGCTGCACAGAGCACATGGCGAATTTGTTTGTTTTCAAAATGTGTTGCTGCATTCCCTTTTAACGTCCAGACACGCGAGCCTCCGTGACCGAGGGATAGTTATAGATTTTAATTTGTTATATTCCAAGATTAATATCTATAATTAACCTCTATCGTTATTATTATTATTATCATCACTTCCGCCAAGCAGGTTATGTTTTTGTTAGAGAGTATGTGTGTTTGTGTGTGTTTCTCCACTGATGGTGTACAGTAACTATACAAATTTCATAGACTGCATAAACATTCCCCTGGTTTTATTGGGGGAGGGGGGGGGGGTGAGTCTTTCTATTTTACGACCCTTGACATAATTCGCTGAGTACAACTGTTTTATTGTTTATATCTATATGTAATTTTTTTTTTCATTTAATGTTGGGGGCCCCTTTTTGTTGCCCCCTTCCCTTGGTGCCCTAAGCAAGATCTTATTTTGCTTAAAGGTTAATTCGCCCCGGCAGTTGACCTACGGAGATCAATGAATCCGCGAGAACTTGTCACAAGACAAGAGTAAGACTTAAACTTCGTCATTTAGCGTTTGTTTTAAAGTATATCTTGACATTATTAATTACTGGGGCTATAATTATTGACAGTACAACAGACAATCCAAGTTTAACAGAATAATATTTAAAGTACCAAGGAGGGAAACTTTTACAAGTACTTAAAATCCCATAATTACACAGAATTCCAAGGTTTATAAAGATCATAAAAACAAAAAAATAAAAATATATATTTTTCTTTTATGTTAAAATGACATAAGGACATTGAAATAATAATTGTGGAGGGCATAGTCCCAGGTAAACGAGAGAAAGCAAAAGACCCAGAAGATTTTTGGGGTGCAAGGCGATATATATTAGTTTTGTAAGTACTGGACATCTCACAGAGAACACTTCAGAGTAGCTGTCACAGAAACCAAGTTCCAACAGGGACAAGCTAGACAATGATGATGCTGATGAAAATAAGCACTGTAACATAAATATTGTAAGTCTCTCCTACTTTAGCAGTAACACATGAAGGGATATGGAACTATAGTTATGTAATTAAAACAATCACTGGTAGCATTTCAGGGGTCTGTCGATGACGTTTTTGAGGTTCGAAAATAAAGGTCGCATTCGCATTACAGTCGTTACCTGCTGTTCAGGTCAAATCTCTATTACACCCTTCTCGCAGCCATAAAGACAAAATCCAGAATCTTTGTTTTCATACTCCACGGTAGATTGAAATCGTGTCCACATGAATTTAAAGAACGATATGTTTTATTTTTAAATTTAATGTTTTATGTATATAATATTATTTAGCTTGTGAAATGGTTGAAATAGTTATTCTGAAATTTTTTTTTCGTTCGCCAGCTTTTACCTCTGACGAAGTCCCTAGAGACTAGGAACTGAATTTTACGTGTTAATCCATTTCTCCCTGGCAGCCGTGTGCACAAGTTTCCCTCGCCGTACAGGCAGATAACTCCGACTTCGGAGGTTATCATATTTTTTCTGTCGATGAGTAATTGACGTCTCAAGCCGGGCCTCGCTGCTGAGACCAGGGGTGGTTGCCGCAGAAAGAAATTATAAATTAAAATCCCAACCGGTGCAGGGGATTTGAACCCAAAACCTCTCTGTCTCGAGGCCGGCGTGTTGACTCGCGACCAACCAGTCCCCCCTGAATTAAGAAAGATTGAAACATTGATTGTATACTTTAAACCACTAAAATCGGTCTCTAATACAATATTGAGTCTAGTGGTTGTCATATCGGATATTATATATATATTGGTATGTTTAAAATGAATGGTTCATCAGTAGAAAATTGACTATGACAAGATCCGTATATCATATAGATAGACATATCATGATTGCCATCTGAATGCGAGCACGGTGTTTGACGTCATCAATACGAGAACACAAGTAATTTGAAGCAGCGAATAATTTCAAGGGAATAGGTATGTTTACAACACTCGGAATCAATATCACAAATAATCAACAGCAGACAAAAAAAAAGAATAATAGATGGCCCGAAGCAAAATGAAACCTGTGCTTTCTAGTGTTGTGAACATACCTCTTCCCCTGAAATGATTCGCTGACCTATCACCAGGGAAGTTTCCCTCTATAATAATATTCATTCATTATTATTTGTCTGCAATCTAAACCACTGGAAACTATCTGCGTTGTTTCGTCCTGTCACTGTCTGCAGCGCAAATATTCAGCTCTACAGGAGATACTTGTCTTAGTACGAAAATACAGATATACAGTTTATTCCCGATTTGTGTTCGTAACCCTATGCTATAGTCATGAGTACACTTGCATGAAAGACATCGCCAATGATAGCTACTTTTTAGGTAGCTGAGTTGGGCGTGTGCTCTAGCGTTTGGTTCTCGTGGCAAGGCGCTGTCACGATATGTAGCTGAACAGTATGGTCTTGTGTTTTTTAAAGATGGCCGTTGTGTTGATAGGTTTCAAATAAAACGTTCTAAAAATGTAAGACATTGATTGAGAAAACAATGCACAACCAAGAAGTGTGTAAAAAGAATGTAGATGCCGTTGATTTTTATTTGCTTTTGTGTCATAGATCACTGATACTGATAGCTGATATGAGTATATCTTTCTTTTGTTTATATCCGGTTGCCTGGTAACAAGGTATAGCAATTAACTTTACATACCAATAAAAATTGTATGAGCACTGTGGCTCAGTGTTTCTAAAGTTATCAGAGCTTTACGTTGAGTGCGAGAACTCGGTTTAAGGGATACACCGACAACAAGGTAAATTAGTACAACTAATTTTACGTTTAGAAAAATGTGGCTGGACTCAATCATGGGTCTGATAATAAATAAATAAATAGAAAAAAATGTCAACAAGAAACTCACAATTATTGCAGTGGTTCATATATCGTATTCTACAAATTATTACAGTGGTTCATATATCGTATTCTACAAATTATTACAGTGGTTCATATATCGTATTCTACAAATTCCATAACTTGCAAGAAAATGTGGTATCAACTGAAATCTATCTGCGGTGTTCTGTACATATTTATACATTTTCTATTTAATAAATTCTCTAGATAATTTAAAATTGAATATCGTCATCCTCATTATCTTCATATATTATCGCGCCTACTGGCATAAGTAACCTTAGTTCTCAACAACATTATTCCTCTACATTTGTTCACCATGTCTTTGTTGACTTCTACTAAATCAGTCTCTTTAACTGCCTGGTATATCTCCTCTCTGTTTCCTTTATCTCATTTTTTCCGTCGTTGTTTCCACAATATATTTCAGTTGTTATTATACCATGACAACAACAACAACAAACGTTGACTTTCCCTTTGATGTTAGAAATAAACCTACTTCTCTGCCTGGCCTCTTTTAGAACGTTATCGTTCCACTTTAAAGTTGTCAGTGTTCTCAAGTCACCAAGCCGTGGGTTGTAACGATTTTCTTGTCCAGAATTCATTTCCACATGTCAAGACTGGATCATATAAAACCGATGGACTCATTTTCTCCATTGTCAAAAATGTGGTTGCTTTTTAAAAATTATGTATAATGTACACACATCTGAAAATGGGATGCTTTTTTTGGCGGAACATTGTGTACATGCTTGCCACTACTTTCAGAGTAGACCAAACACCAACAATGTACACCAACAATGTACACATTTGTCAAGATTTGGATCTTATTGGTTTACTTTCAGTGAAGGCACCAGGACGTTGTGTTTTATTTGCCTGTCGACCTGAAAGTTCGGGGTTCACATGCCAGTTGAGAAAACATTTTTTCCCGACCTTAAAGGCATTCAGGGACCACCCAATCTCTGTGAATGGTTACCAGAGATTTTCTTAGAAACAAACAGGCAGAGAGGAAGTGAACTAGCTGGTCCACCTCGTTAAACTAATCTTAGTACAATAAGTCACTAACACTTCATTATCCAAAGAAATTGCTATGGGAGTACTTTTACCAATGGCTTTCAATATTTGTCCGTACAATTAGTTATAGTTTGGAATGTTATGACAGCGGCTAGCTCTCGCTTCACAGGACTCTAATCTGTTCAAATTAGTTTTCTTCCTCTTTTATCTGTAGTAGCTGAGTGAGAGGGGTTGTCACTGACAGTGTTTCGTAGGTCAACAGTAAAGTGCCTATTGGTCATCCCTGGCAGCTTGCTCCAATCCTGGTCGCCACTGTCCACTATTGTTTTTACCGTCTCCTCCGTGCTCCAGTTATTGTCGACACTGTTCAACACTGTTTTCACTGTCCTCTGTGCACCAATAAATTTCCACTGTTTTCACTGTCCTCTGTGCACCAATAAATTTCCACTGTTTTCACTGTCCTCTGTGCACCAATAAATTTCCACTGTTTTCACTGTCCTCTGTGCACCAATAAATTTCCACTGTTTTCACTGTCCTCTGTGCACCAATAAATTTCCATTGTTTGCACTGTCCTTTGTGCACCAATCAATTTCCACTGTTTTCACTGTCCTCTGTGCACCAATCAATTTCCACTATTTTCACTGTCATCTGTGCACCAATAAATTTCCACTATTTTCACTGTCCTCTGTGCACCAATCAATTTCCACTGTATTCACTGTCCTCTGTGCACCAACAAATTTCCACTGTTTTCACTGTCCTCTGTGCACCAATCAATTTCCACTATTTTCACTGTCCTCTGTGCACCAATAAATTTCCACTGTTTTCACTGTCCTCTGTGCACCAATCAATTTCCACTATTTTCACTGTCCTCTGTGCACCAATCAATTTCCACTGTATTCACTGTCCTCTGTGCACCAATAAATTTCCACTATTTTCACTGTCCTCTGTGCACCAATCAATTTCCACTATTTTCACTGTCCTCTGTGCACCAATAAATTTCCACTGTTTTCACTGTCCTCTGTGCACCAATCAATTTCCACTATTTTCACTGTCCTCTGTGCACCAATCAATTTCCACTATTTTCACTGTCATCTGTGCACCAATAAATTTCCACTATTTTCACTGTCCTCTGTGCACCAATCAATTTCCACTGTTTTCACTGTCCTCTGTGCACCAATAATTTCCACTGTTTTCACTGTCATCTGTGCACCAATCAATTTCCACTATTTTCACTGTCCTCTGTGCACCAATAAATTTCCACTATTTTCACTGTCCTCTGTGCACCAATAAATTTCCACTGTTTTCACTGTCCTCTGTGCACCAATCAATTTCCACTGTTGTCACTGTCCTCTGTACACCAATCATTTCCACTATTTTCACTGTCCTCTGTACACAATCAATTTCCACTATTTTCACTGTCCTCTGTGCACCAATCAATTTCCACTATTTTCACTGTCCTCTGTGCACCAATCAATTTACACTATTTTCACTGTCCTCTGTGCACCAATCAATTTACACTATTTTCACTGTCCTCTGTACACCAATCATTTCCAGTTTTAAATTCCCTCCTTCCTACAGTTCGGGTCTGGGTTGTTTTCATTGACATCCATACACCAATTCTAGTGATGTTAAGTAAATGTAGCATATAAAGATAGAATGACTAGAACAGTTCCAAATAAGAACAACGATATGAAGAATGAGTCCAACTTCAATTAAGAACTTCAGAAATACATCAGAAATTGAACTTGTTTACTTTCTATTTTTGTTTATAAATAAACTATCTATATGATGTGTGCATGCGAAATGAGAGTTATGAGAAAGATGGTTACAGTTCGTACGTTCATTATTTTTGTTGTTGGAGTAGACATAAAATAAAAATGTAAGAATCTTGTTATATCATATCACGGCATCATCATGATCATCATCATAACATTATTATCATCATGTACCATACCTGTTGGCGAAGGCGATCATGTCCTTTCACAATCTTGCATCCACCGTGCATCGTATCAATTCTGTTGTTGACTGTTTTCCATGCCATCACACCAACCTATCTAGAATTTTTTCTCGTCCGCGATCTCTCTTTCATTGTATTTTACCTGTTGTAACCAAGTATTCCAACTTTCCTATTCTCATGATGGGTCCCAAAAATGTTAATTTTTTCTTTTTTTATCTTTTTAGGGTTGCCTTTTTGTGTTGGCCTCTTTGAGAATTTCCTCGTTGGTCTTTTTAGCTGTCTAGGGAACTTTCAACATTCTTCTGGAAAAATCCCATCTCTGTAGCCACTAATCGTCTTTTCATTTGTTTGTCTACTGTCCTTGATTCGCTTCTATAAGTCAGTACATAGCACCGATGAACTCTCTTTCTCACTTCTATTAACATCGATTTATTGCATAAGACTGTTTTCATTTTCTGAAATACTTTTTTGGCCTGAACTATTCTGCTGTTCATTTCTGTGGTGAATCTCTCATCTGACGTTATTATTGCACCCAAGTATTTGAAGCGTTGCACTTGTTTCAGATTTCTCCTGTTTATTTTTATGCTGCAGGATGGTGATGCTTCTTTCTTCGATATGACCATTACTTCTGTTTATCACGGCGTCACTTCCATTTAATAAACATCATTGATTATGGGCATTAGCTGCATCAAGTTAGCTAGAGAAAAAGTTGATGTGATTATTTGGTAATTGTGTTTCTCAACAATCCTCTTTCATCGACTGTTCTCTCCGCGCCATCGTTCAAAGACTGGTATTTCAACTATTTTATCACATCTCTTTCGACAGATCAGAGATTATTTCTTAGACCTGTTATGTGTCAATTTCCTTTACCTTCCATATATGGAGCACTAGCAACATCCTTTTGTGCTGAGTATATCATTGGCTAGCTTGTAAATCACAGCAGGATAAATTAAAGATAAAAACACATATCCGGATCTATAAATCCGGACATTTATCCGGATTTCAGATTTTGCAACATCTTTTATAGCCAACCATCTAACAGCGCTCCATACGGCCAGTAATCCATGTGATAATTTTTTTCCCAACAGGGGAAGTAATTGCTTTCCGTGGAGGTTCAGAAGGGCTCATTTCACCTCTTTCACAAAGCCACTATCTTGATTAGTTGTTTTGAAGTTTGTCCCATCTGATATGCGCGTTGAGTGAATGATCGATGCTCACTATGTGATATCAATAAATCCACGAGCTGCAAGTCAAGAATTTCTTTATTCCGTGGGAAATACAGGAAGTGAGGATAAAAAGTTGTGAAATTTGATTTCTTTTTGAAATGTTTTTGCTCGCTTAAATTTACTTGTGTGCTGTTTACTTGTATATTTGTTCAGCTCTGTTTAACTATAAAAATAGACATTTTATGTAGCTCTGTGTTTGCGACATTTCAATGGTCTACGTCCATGGGCAACAACAAAAAAACAGTGCCTAAGGTGAAAGAATTAGTCATCCTGGAATAGACAGAAAATTATAAAGAAATATTGTAATTGTTCTGGTCCGGAATGCAAAGACCCCCCTTTTTTGATGATGTTTACTTACAAACTGTTTGATTAAAGAGTTAACGGTACAAGTAGTTAGGTGCAACTTACACTCCTACAATTTATGGTGACAGCTTTAAAAAAAAGGGGACACAACAAAATACTGACGTTTCGGCCTACATGCGGCCTTCCTCAAAAAACGAGAACACAAACGAACAACGAACTAAAGTAAACTCTACTACATTTAGGATGAGAGGTACAGGTAAAAAAAAGGACAAATAAACAGAGGGATAAGAGATGAACTGATGGAACAAAAGAGAGATGTGCTACATGGATAGAATGTGAACATTAGTGCGCTAAAATATATATATAATGAAAGTGAGACTTAACTGAAGCAAGGACCAACAGTATCACTCGAGATACAGGCACCCCAATAGTATCCCACTTCAACTACAAGGGATATCAGGGTAAGGCGGATGTCCTAGTTACTGGCCTGTTGTCATGTTCCTCTGACAACCGAAGCCGATTCACTTTAGAGAATCGTCTGATCGCCCGTATGGGTTGTCTCACTCCACGGGGCATCAATGTCTCCTTTTCTCATGGGTGATCTATTACCCATTTCTCTCCCTACCTTTCCCCTTTCCTTCATTCACTCCCATCTCCCCTTTTTTCCCGTACTCTCCTCTCCATTCTTCCCTCTCCTGCCCCTGTTTTGGCCCCCACACCCTGACGTTATCTTCCCAGGCGATATTCAGGGTCTATATTATTATATCACCCTGCACCGCCAGTCCTTGATAATCCCCTTATTATACCTCACTTACCGCTGGGTTATATGAGTTTAAAGTAAAGTACCCCCATCACGCCACGTGGCGTATAGGGAATATGGTCTTAGTGACCATATATTTTATAGACCTTCGGCACATGATTTTTGGGGTAATGTGGTCGGTATTACGCCCGTGCCTCTTCACTTTCACAGAAAAAAATCCGGTACCCTTTAAAGGCTGGGTGAACCCCGAAGCCGTCGGTTAGGATCCCTTGTCCTTTGTAGTCCAGTTCACTAACCATTGAGCTAACGCGGCTCCCAGGTTATATGCGTAATGTTTGGTTTTGTTGACTTGTCTCACTCCATATTTATTTCCCCATCTCCAGTGATTACTTGTATCACACTTGACTGCACATTATTCTTATACCCGATCATCTCGTCCAATCATGTGACTGATTTTACAACCCCCTTAGGATTTCTCATTCAGTCAAAGACAGAGTTACTTCATAGCGGACGTGAGCTTAGTGGACAAGTGAAATAGTCACCGCAGAACAGATATCGGCTTACTGGACAATTTGAGTAGACACCGCAGAACTAATATCAGCTTACTGGACAATTTGAGTAGTCACCGCTGAACTGATATCAGCTTACTGGACAATTTGAGTAGTCACCGCAGAACTGATATCAGCTTACTGGACAATTTGAGTAGTCACCGCAGAACTGATATCAGCTTACTGGACAATTTGAGTAGTCACCGCAGAACTGATATCAGCTTACTGGACAATTTGAGTAGTCACCGCAGAACTGATATCAGCTTACTGGATAATTGCAGTAGTCACGTAGAACAGATATCAGCTTACTAGACAATTGGAGTAGTCACCGCAGAACAAATATCAGCTTACTAGACAATTGTAGTAGTCACCACAGAACAAATATCAACTTACTAGACAATTGTAGTAGTCACCACAGAACAAATATCAGCTTACTGGACAATTGGAGAAGTCATTGCAGAACAAATATCAGCTTACTAGACAATTGTAGTAGTCACCACAGAACAAATATCAGCTTACTAGACAATTGTAGTAGTCACCACAGAACAAATATCAGCTTACTAGACAATTGTAGTAGTCACCACAGAACAAATATCAACTTACTAGACAATTGTAGTAGTCACCACAGAACAAGTATCAGCTTACTGGACAATTGGAGAAGTCATTGCAGAACAAATATCAGCTTACTAGACATTAGGAGTAGTCACCGCAGCTTACTGGACAATTGGAGTAGTCACCACGGAACAGATATCAGCTTACTAGACAATTTGAGTAGTCACCGCAGAACAAATATCAGCTTACTGGACAATTGGAGTAGTCACCACATAATAAATATCAGCTTACTGGACAATTGAAGTAGTCACCACAGAACGATATCAGCTTACTAGACAATTGGAGTAGTCACGGCGGAACACATATCAGCTTACTAGACAATTGGAGTAGTCACCACCGAACAGAAATCAGCTTACTAGACAATTGAAGCAGTCACCACAGAACAGATATCAGTTTACTAGACAATTGGAGTAGTCACCACAGAACAGATATCAGTTTACTAGACAATTGGAGTAGTCACCACAGAACAGAAATCAGTTTACTAGACAATTGAAGCAGTCACCACAGAACAGATATCAGTTTACTAGACAATTGGAGTAGTCACCACAGAACAGAAATCAGTTTACTAGACAATTGAAGCAGTCACCACAGAACAGATATCAGTTTACTAGACAATTGGAGTAGTCACCTCAGAGCAAGTGTGAGCTTACTGGAAATTTGGAGTAGTCACTGGTCTCCTCAGTGGAGCTGAACAGTACAAATGAATGACGTAATTATCGTGAAGTAATGATGACTCCGGTATGAGTTATTTATTGCCAAATAATTTTTGATATACTGTTCTTATCAAGTTGAGATTAGTGGCAACGAAAGTGATTTTTGAAATTAACAAAAAAAAAAAAAAAGCAAAGAGAAAAGATACCAGACAGCTTAAGAGAATGGCTTCGCAGAAGGTCAACAACGAATATGATAAATAACTGTCGAGATCGACAGTTGTGGAGAGACATGATCACCTACGTCAGCAGGCACGGTACTTGATGATGATGATTTGTACATCAGTGTGGCAATCAGGTTATGTTACAAATATGTTTATGAAAAAACTGTAATTAGATATCTTAATGATCCGGTCACTGCCATCAGCAATCTCATAACTTTGAAAATAGAAGAAGTCGTGATGTCATGTCCAGAATTGAGCAACATAAAAGCTAGGATAGAGAGGCGCCAACGACAACCTTTCAAACACATTCGACATTTCGCAGTTTCTTTTCTTGTCTTAGCACAAAAGACCACACACATTTATAAGGATTATAACGTGACATGACGGCAATCTCATTACTCGGAGCCAATAAGAGAATCATGACCGTCAGTTTGTCAATGTGAGAGAATTATACGAATGAAATGGAAGCTCAACATTGAGCGCAAAAAGCACGCTTGCAGTAAATTAAGGTGTAGCAAAATTATATTACTTTCTTATGTTTCATATTACATATAAAAATAATAAATTAATAATGACAGATTTATTTTACAATATAAAACTCTAAATATGAACTTTAAAAAGCCATTTGAACTCGACCAGTTGTATAACGCTCACTCGAGTATACAACCGTCAAGAACTTAAATTTATTAAAACAAATGTTATCAGGGGTCATTCTTTAGAAAAGTAAATCTGCGGACATTAAAGGAACGATGATTTATGCCATCAATGAAGTAATGAAATGAATTACTTATAATGTAATGGGTATTTTAATTACCTTTTGATTGGCATTGTAATCATTGTTGTTGAGTTTCATTATTCACCTAATTAACTCTCTTTACAGCAATACAGCATTTCTGGGGTCTACCGTAGAGACTTATAGGACTGGAGTATAAAGGCTGCCGGTTCATCTAATTGACAGAGAGAAATAATCATTTTGAAGAATTAATTTTTCTTATCAATTATTTCAACCCAGTGGTGTATGTACAAATCAAAGTGTCTGCTTCTTTGGTCTCTTTAATGAAATAAATGCAATCCACTAGGTCAAACGGTGCATTATTTTAACACCTCGGTTTTAAAAAAACGAAACAAATTGACACTTTCTTGAATTTATATTATTAAGATATTTCGTTGGGAGGAATATGTAAATGAAGAAAATCGTCAATGCCACCTATGTTGAATGACCAGTTATGTGCTCTTTGTTGCGCTACATTTGCATATTCTCCTTATAAAGCTACTTTTATGTTTCCATGTAATGGTCATATGGAACTTTTACACAGGGAGTTGAAACTTGAGGCAATCTGATCATCAGAATGAGACCCTGTGTAACAAGTGTTTCTGATCTTTAGCTTTTTTATATTCTTGAGGGTGTCTGCCCGTCTGGACCATGACTCCCAGGCGTCAGCTCCTGTTGTGTTTGAGCTTGACAGCTTATAAAATGTTCACCTTGTAATATATAAGAATCTAGTCTGCACACAACGTGTGATTGAATCTACTGCTCATAACTAGTGTCTCTAACAAATCTACCCTTCTTGAAACCCTGAGTGTTCTCCCCTTGATATTGAAAGTTGTAAATGACCTGTTGCTTCACCTTCTACTCGGACACTTTACTTAGGCCGCATGTCTGTCCTCAGTGACGACAATTAATCTAACTATTATGGCATTATTTCACAACAAGACGTGTGTATTTATTGTAGTCTATTGGACATTATTGATAGCCGTTGTTCAAGCCCTGTCTACAATGGTAGCCAGTTCATGTTGTATTATGTTGTGTCGTCACGAGTAGTGCTTTTGACCTAGTGGTGTCTTGCATGAAAAGAGAATATACTTCACTGTCTGTCTTCCGTGACAGAGAGGGCATCTGTCGCCATGTCTTCCCTCACTCCACCGTGTTACAGGCAGACGGTAGATGATCGTACTTCGAATTCATTATCTAACTTCACAGCACGGGTGCCTTATGCTATATGTCATCCCATGTAGTTTTGCACTTCAGTACAAATACATTTGTGAAAAAGAAAACATAGTCTTCCCAAGATAATTACACACCTAAGACAAATGCACACTCTGTACGTTACGTCTACTTCAAATCTTCTCCCAAGTCACTTGAACCCACTTCGGCGACAAATTGTTGCCCAACTTAGAGTAATAGGCTCTTTACATTACACTTTTCACTATAGCGACCAACGAACAAACCACAAGTATAATGGTATTAGGTAATTAATTAGTCGACAGATCATGCACATCGGACAATACAATAAGTTTTGGGATCCTCTCATCGTTATATGTGCAGCAACTGATAACCCCAGTTCTGTATTGATTTACCAGTCTTCATTAACTAATTCATAGCGCTCTTTTCACGCATTACCTATTTCTTGACGTGATGTTCTTGCAGACTTTTCAAGATTGTAGATTCACATTTATTGTCCGAATAACGTACTCCTTCTGCCTCCTTGATTGCACTGTGAATGTTATCTCAAAGCTCAACTCTTCTCCACACCATCTTCTAACCCAGCGAGTTTGTCTGCTCGTTCATTCACTCTTACACCTGAATATCCTGGCACATCCACGAAGTAGATGTTCTCTGGTGTTTGATAGCGTCAATTACGAACTTTTATTTTTTTTATTAACTTTTGGAAAATTCATTTAAAAAAATGATACATCGGACCAAGTCGACGATGGGTGGTTCAATAAGCAAGAATATTGTGTTTCTTTGTTGATCCCGTCGCATTCTCTGCTTTGTTTGCAAGAAACAGTCAGTCGGTTTTGATAAGAGAAAATAATAATCTATGTCAATTTCCCGATGCTGTACACAATGCAGTTAACACTTTTAGCGACATATATAGCATGATCTGAAAGTACTACTTTTTGTAGACACTCAGAGATTAATGACTGATAATTGACATAAGAATTCACTACAGACTTCTACATATCGTGTGTAGAAGATACAACAATGAATTTAACGTATAAAAAATAAACAATTTAAAGATAAATTAATACATTAAACATACATCATATTTATGTGATCAGGTGTTAGGTACGAAGACCCCTGTTGTGAAGTGTGTAAACTACAGGTGAAGTTCGCCAGATATTGAAGAAGACAACATATGAGAGAGTGAGAAGAAATACTGGCGAGACAAATGTCATCGCCCAAATGAAGACAACATATGAGAGAGTGAGAAGAAATACTGGCGAGACAAATGTCACCACCCAAATGAAGAATACATATGAGAGAGTGAGAAGAAATACTGGCGAGACAAATGTCACCACCCAAATGAAGACAACATATGAGAGAGTGAGAAGAAATACTGGCGAGACAAATGTCACCACCCAAAAGAAGACAACATATGAGAGAGAGAGAGAAGAAATACTGGCGAGACAAATGTCACCACCCAAATAAAGACAACATATGAGAGAGCGAGAAGAAGCTGCTATGTCTAAACTGCCATGTCCAAATTGATATGTCCAAACTGCTATATCCAACTGCAATGTATAAACTGAAATATCCAAACTGATATGTCCAAACCGCTATATCCAAACTGCCACGTAAAAACTTATATGTCCAAACCGCTATATCCAAACTGCAATGTCCAAACTGATATATCCAAACTGCCATGTCCAAACTGATATGTCCAAACCGCTATATCCAAACTGCAATGTCCAAACTGATATATCCAAACTGCCATGTCCAAACTGATATGTCCAAGCTGATATGTCCAAGCTGATATGTCCAAGCTGATATGTCCAAACAGCTATGTCCAAAATGTTACATCCAAACTGCTATGTCCAAACTGATATATCCAAACTGCCATGTCCAAACCGCTATATCCAAACTGCCATGTCCAAACCGCTATATCCAAACTGCCATGTCCAAACCGCTATATCCAAACTGCCATGTCCAAACAGCTATATCCAAACTGCCATGTCCAAACTGCTATGTCGAAACTGCTATATCCAAACTGCTATGTCCAAACAGCCATGTCCAAATTGATATGTCGAAACTGCTATATCCAAACTGCTATGTCCAAACTGCTATGTCCAAACTGCCATGTCCAAATTGTCATGTCCAAACTGCCATGTCGAAACTACTATGTCGAAACTGATATGTCCAAACTGCCATGTACAAACAGCCATGTCCAAACTGATATGTCTAAACTGCTATATCCAAACTGCTATGTCCAAACTGCCATGTCCAAACTACTATGTCGAAACTGCTATATCCAAACTGCTATGTCCAAACAGCCATGTCCAAACAGATATGTCGAAACTGCTATATCCAAACTATATTTATTCGCACTAGACCAGATGGCTCACTGTTCAACCTAGCACGACTAAGAGCAAAAACCAAAACAAATGTTGCCCTACTTAAAGAATTTTTATTTGCTGACGATGCAGCCCTAGTCGCTCATAGTGAGGCCACCCTACAGTCGCTGATCAACAACCTGGATAAAGCATGCGACCTTTTTTCACTGTCAATTAATGTTCAGAAGACAGTAATACTAAATCAAGGTGACTTCAAACCTATATCTATTACTCTAAAAGACTGCCCACTAGAATCAGTACAGAAATTTACATATCTTGGATCCACAGTTACGCAAACCATCTCTCTTGATGAAGAAATAAACTGTCGAATTGGTAAGGCAGCTACGACCTTCGGCAAACTCACAAAAAGGGCATGGAACAACACGAAACTAACTCAAAAGACTAAACTCTTAATATATCAAACTTGTGTGCTTAGCACACTACTATATGGATCCGAAACCTGGACAACATACTCAAACCAGGAAAAAAGACTAAATGTCTTCCACATGCGATGTCTCCGCAAAATAATGCACATCAAATGGCAGGACAAAATAACCAACTTAACTGTCCTGCAACGTGCTAAGACCCTAACAATCATGTCGATGCTCAGAAGTCGAAGGCTAAGATGGCTGGGGCATGTCCAACGGATGGAAGAAAAACGCATTCCTAGGCAAATACTATATGGCGAGCTAAAACACGGAAAACGACAAATCGGCAGACCTAAACTACGATATAGAGATATCTGCAAATCATCTCTGAAAGACTTCTCCATCTGTGAAAACGACTGGCAACATCTGGCAAGTGATCGCACATCATGGAGAGCACGTATAAGGAACGGTATAACAACATTTGAGACTGTTCTAAGACAGGACTTAGAAGAGAAAAGACTCATGAAAAAGGATGGTAAACCCTGTGGACCAGCGAGCCTGACCTGTTCATTATGTGACCGCGTGTGTTTGTCAAACATTGGTAGAATTAGCCACGAGAGAAGCTGTTCGGCAAAAACAATACCTCAAAAAAATACGCAATAGCCTCCACTAGACCGTCTGACAAGACGAAAAGGGCCATATATATCAAATTCCAGTTCTTGCTTTTGTTGTAGTGACTTCCCTATTCAGTTATAATATTAAGTAGATTCACTCAAGAACAAAATAAAGAAATTAGTAAAACAAAAATAGGCAATGGAAAAGAGCACTTTGTAAAAATGATATAAGAGAGGAGAATTTTAATAATATATAGACCAGGATAGTATAAATCACAAAATGGGAGACAGAGATATAGGTTGGGTCGGATAGCTTAGTAGTTTACCCAACAGTAACATAAGTATAACTCAGACACAGAATAACAGTAGTCAGTTTTTGAGGGAATGAAAAATTCGCAATTGTTATTGGGAAGGTGTAGGGTTAGAGGTAACATAACTTGACCCGTCACTTGTACAGAATTAGGTAGATAAACAAACTCGGGGGCAGGTCAAGTTTATGAGAGAGATGTCACTCTTACAGTTCATGGTAGTGTTATTTTTGAAACTCAGAGGTTAAGTAAATGTCAAGATGAAGTTTTGTTTTGGATAATTGGACACAAAAGTCATCTAGAGGTGATGTTCGCATTCAACCATTGGCTGCGTGATAAGTGCGCAGAGACTGAGCCAACAAATTATGCACATGAGACTGAGATATTTAACCTCATGCATCACCAAGAGAAGCAGTAACAACAAGAAGTAGAAAAGATTCCGAAATGTAAAATAGACGAGCTTAGTTCGGCTTCGGCCGAAACTACCTGAAGGCAGAAGTGATAGTAATGGTATTTCACAAGTTAATTAGTTTTTAGCAAATAGAGATATAGAAGGAAGGTCCAGAGATAAGTCAGTCAGAAAGACTTTAATTCAAAAGGGTTTCAAGTAGATTCAGAGGTTGTGTGCTCCAGAGAACAATAGTAAGTAGTAAAGTCTAGCATTGAACAAGTTAGGACAGATATAAAAGTAGAAGTATAACGCAAGACGAGTTGTGAATGAAACATTGATTTGATCATTTTATGTACTTCACTGTTACGTCCTGTGTTCAACCGATGATTAATAACCACTTGAATGAAAAATATTCATAGTCTGTGATTGTTGACTACGTCAAGCTATTATTAACACGTTGTGCTGTGATCTATGTGAACTCTGACGTATCAAAATAGTTAGCAGTAGTTTCCAGTCAAGATATGAAAAATAAGCAAACTTATAGGACTCTGGCACAGAATGGCATGTGGTACAGAATGGCATGTGGCACTTAATGGCATGGTTATAACTTGAGGTCCCAACAACACAGGTTTAAAGGGGGGGGGAGGGAATGAGTTTCAATTGTGATGATGAAGACTACAATCACGATGATGATAATAACGAAGATAATGATGATGACGATTCGCGATAATGGCGATGAAAATTATTAGCACGGTCACGAAAATGATAATAATGACCACGATGATGATGGTTGACGAAATTGATAATAACGATAATGATGATAACGACGACCACAATGCAGCTATAAAGTTTACGGCAATTTATCCTATGCCCCTACGTAAAATAGTTCCTTCAATTACTGCTCTCATCATCATCGTCATCAGTGCGTGGTCGCCTCTGCATCGAATGTCGGCTACCATGGGGAGCTAATCCACTGTCTCTTGCGTTGATAGTGCAGGTTGTCATGGACTAACTTGTCCACCCTTTTATGTTACTTGTCTATTTTAGTATCGGTATGTCTCTGTCTCTATTACCTTGTATTTTCCTTTCCAAGATTACTTTTAGTAGGCTGCTGTGTCATTTAACATGCCCCGACAATCTCATTTGTCTTGTTTGAATTGTGTTTAGTAGTTCTCATTTCATTTTTAGTGGTTTTAAGACTTCATTTGTTTTATTTTCTTTCTATCAAATTCTTCCTATTCTTCTATAAATGTACATTTCGAAGGCTTCAATTTTCTGTTCTGTTTTCTGGTCTAATGTCCATGTTTCTGCACCATACAGGAATTTTGAGAAGATATAACATTTTGCTATTCTTATTTTTAACCTGGTGTTATTTGTTTTGATGTTAGTACATTTTTCATGGCATTAAAAATGCTTTTTCCATTCCTATTCTTCTGTTTATTTCAGTTTTACATTTTCCATCACCTTTAAAGTGTCAAGGTAGTTGTAGCTCTGAACTGTCTCCAGGTCTATTCCTTCAACTTTGATACCCACTTGTTGGTTTTTTAGTATTATTGTTGTTTTGATAATAGTTTTAGTCTTTTTTAATATTCATGTCTAATATATATTTTTATTGCTCTAAATTACTTAATTGTAATTATATCATAATGTTGTATTTATTTCCATTCCAGGATATAAAAAAGGAATATGGTTTTGCTGTTAATTCAAATCTCCTACTATAGTTTTGTTGAAGCTTTTTTTATATAAACGCGCAGCACAGTGACATAAGGTACTATTTTCTTTTTCTCCTTCTCGTCATCAAATCTCTCTCTCTCTCTCTCTCTCTCTCTCTCTCTCTCTCTCTCTCTCTCTCTCTCTGCGATCAGGACTCAGTCAGAGTAGGATTCCAGACTCCCACATGAAGTCAGCTGTCAGGTTAAGTGTGTTGATCGCCCCCACAGACAGAATGTCACATTTAGAGTCCGCCAGATCCACTCTAACTGAACACCCGTTAATACGTTGCACTGTGTTCTGCGCCAGTGGCCCAGTGCATCCGATTTCAGCCATCATTTTATTCAGGTTTCCTTTCCTTAGCCTTTGATTGTCCCCAATCTTCCTGCAAGGCAGCAGATTGTCTTTTCTGTATGGGGATTCTGCCCTTAGATGGTCTGCCCTCCCAGGTTTACGAGCACCATCTGCCCGAGTCACTAGAGGTGACTAACACAGACATGCACACACAAATCCATCATCAAATGACAATACATTACGAAAATGAGAGAACGTCTTCTGAGTGGCTAACCCGACGTTGCTTCAGGAACAGAGAAATCATGTCTAAAATAGCCTCCTTAATTCTCAAATGCAATACACGGTCGATAGATATCGAAGTACTGTTTTAGTTGGTTTGTTTTCATAAACATTGAAACTGATCTATTAGTAACGGCTTGAATTACTTGAGCGATATCACGACAAACAGGATACGGTGGCTGGTTGTATACTGACATTTAACTCAATGAGCTGGAGTGTGATTGTGTTATGTATTCTAAAAAAATATTACAGGAATCATTGCCTCAGTTGCCCCTTCTGAATATCAGCTGCTGCAACGACGATGATTGTGGCTATTATACTGATGATGACGACGGCAGTGACAACGATGAAAATAATAGTAATTACTTTGGTGGTGATGATGAAAATAATAGTAATTACAATGATGATGCTGATGATAATAATAATAATGGTAGTAATTATAATGATGATGACGACGGCTGTGGCGGTAGAGATACTGACGAATTTAATACTCGTAACGACGTGGTAGATGATAGTTACAGGAGATGTCGATAATGATGACGAAGGCGAAAGCGAGTAAGATAAGGATAACTTAGATAATGATGATGAAGGCGAAAGCGAGTAAGATAAGGATAACTTAGATAATGATGACGAAGGCGAAAGCGAGTAAGATAAGGATAACTTAGATAATGATGATGAAGGCGAAAGCGAGTAAGATAAGGATAACTTAGATAATGATGATGAAGGCGAAAGCGAGTAAGATAAGGATAACTTGATAATGATGATGATTACTATAATGGGGGTCACAATTATGGTGTCAAAAATGAACTCGATAACGATTATAATGGTGACGGCGATGATAAATGATGATAATGATGATAAATGATGATAAATGATGATAATGATGATAAATGATGATAAATGATGATAAATGATGATAAATGATGATAAATGATGATAAATGATGATGAGTCAAATGTCAAGAACCTTCATATAAACCATAATACAAGCGCGAGTGTTGTAATTAATGATTTTCTTGACATAAATATACAAAAACACATTAATCAATCAAATACACCACACTATAATAAATGCATCACAACCATTTATTTCACTGATATTTTAGCCCCCCCCCCCCCCTCTTCATTGTCGCTACGAGCCCAGAAATCTTAACCTCGATTGTAAGATTCATCAAGGGAAATAATAAATACAACGCAAGGTCAAGATTCATTGAGCCTGGGCTGACTAGCTAGACGTTTCAATGACAGCTTTATTAGAACATGATTTAACGGGGCATGCACAAACGATGTGGACCAGTTATTGTTCTCCGATTAAGTCCATTTTGGAATCTACTTATTTGTGTTTTTTATTTTTTTTAAATATTTATTTTGTTCAGATTGCAATGTGAACAGGGAGCCAAAAAAGAAACTTTTAGATGAACAGTAATGCAATATTAAAAATAAAAACTAAGTTAACAAAACAAAGCCATCATTTAAAAGCTATAAATAATTCAAAGCTGTGTGGCTCATTATACGTTAATAATTGTCGTGAATGATGGACAATTAAGAAAAAAAATGGAAAGATCACTTGCAGCGAAAGAGATGAGTTTTTTTGGGGTTTTGTTTTCTTTTAAAGAAGAATTACACTTCAGCGCGCTTATGGGACATCGATCACAACTGAGCATATTGTTTTTCTGTACCGGGTAACTTTCACATGGGACTAAACAAAACAACATGCTCCGTTTTTTTTATTCGTGTTAACTAAGAAGGTTCGTGGGCAGGACAGGGGGATCTTCGATGTCCAAATCCAGCCAAGTAACAAAATAACACGTGGCCAACGTTCTTCTACAATCGCCCCACTATTGTTTGTATTCGCCTCCGCCCTTAAATAGACGCTGTTGCGTTGTATCGTGGTTTACATTTAGTTGCATTATATGCATCGTTCGCTCCTACACATCTGAATTCAGTAAATCATTTCTGCTGGGCTTTTTTTTCTCTTAGTTTCCTATATACTCCCTCTGACTGATTAGTCTGCTTCCATTTTCACAACAACACGGTGGAATAAAATCTGGTTCATTTATCCCGACATAAGCAATATTGTGCTAGTCGCTGAATGCAAGCCCATGAGCTTCTCGACAGTTTATAGCCCCATTCTCCAAGTCTAAACCAATGATAGTCGCTGACTGCATTAAGCCCATGAGCTTCTGGACATTATATTGCCCCATTCTCCAAGTCTAAATCAGTGCTTGTTTACGTTCACCCGATGACTAAAGGAGTACACCTCTTCGTCATCAGCTCTTAAAAGAACGTTAAGTGGGCGTGTCTGTGTTGTGTTGTGTTTTGCAGTATAACTGTGATATTTGCGCCTTTCGGCCCAACACATCCGACTTCAGCACGACATTTTTTTAATACCGGGTTGTTTTCCCTCTTCGATCCCTACTCGCTTGACCAGACTAGAGAGGTTAGTCTGTTACTGGAGGCACCACGGAGCGGTGAAGTAGGGTCTGGATGGTTCTGGTTCACCGATCCTGGCGCAAGCCATCAGCTGTGGTCGCTGACAACTTCCAGCTCTGCTGCTGGGAGGCGTCTTCTAAATCAGCGATAGTCGCTGACTGCTTTAAGCCCATGAGCTTCTGAACAGTTTATAGCTGCATTCTCCAAACCTAAATCAGTGATAGTCAATGACTGCTTTAAGCCCATGAGCTTCTGGACAGTTTATAGCTGCATTCTCCAAACCTAAATCAGTGATAGTCACTGACTGCTTTAAGCCCATGAGCTTCTGGACAGTTTATAGCTGCAGTCTCCAAATCTAAATCAGTGATAGTCACTGACTGCTTTAAGCCCGTGAGCTTCTGGACAGTTTATAGCTGCATTCTCCAAACCTAAATCAGTGATAGTCACTGACTGCTTTAAGCCCGTGAGCTTCTTGACAGTTTATAGCTCCATTCTCCAAACCTAAATCAGTGATAGTCACTGACTGCTTTAAGCCCATGAGCTTCTGGACAGTTTATAGCTGCATTCTCCAAACCTAAATCAGCAATAGTCGCTGACTGCTTTAAGCCCATGAGCTTCTGGACAGTTTATAGCCCAATTCTCCAAATCTAAATCAGTGATAGTCACCGACTGCTTGAAGCCCATGAGCTTCTGGACAGTTTATAGCCCAATTCTCCAAATCTAAATCAGTGATAGTCACCGACTGCTTTAAGCCCATGAGCTTCTGAGCAGTTTATAGCCTCCATTCTCCAAGTCTAAATCAGTTATAGTCGCTGACTGCTTTAAGCCCATGAGCTTCTGGACAGTTTATAGCCTCCATTTTCCAAATCTAAATCAGTTATAGTCGCTGACTGCTTTAAGCCCATGATCTTCTGGACAGTTTATAGCCTCCATTTTCCAAATCTAAATCAGTGATATTCAACCTAAAGTAGGCGAGGTCCCAGTGAACATAAGAAGACATCTCAAAATGAACGCATGGAAAAAAAGCATAAGATTTATTGTCCAAAATTTACAAGATGCACATTTTCATAAAATTATTTGGACATTTAGTGTAATTATTCATCATCATCATCGTGTGCCATACCGGTTGGCGTAGGCGATCATGTCCTTCCACAATCTTCTATCTACAGTACATCTTATCAGTTCTGTTTTTACCTGTTTTCCATGCTATAACACCAAGCTATACAGTATTTTCTTTCTTTGTCGTCCGCGACCTCTTTCCTTGTATTTTGCCTGTTGTAACCAAGTATTCCAACTTTCCTCTTCTCATGATGTGTCCGAAAAATGTTGATTGTTTCTTTGTGACTGGAAAATGTGACTTGAGGACATGGCCTTGGAGAGACGAATGACAGAGGCGATAGATTGATAGATTGGGCAAAAACACATGAAATGATTATTGGTAACACCTGGTTCAAACAACACCCTAGGCGACTATGGACATGGCAAAGCCCAGACAAAAAAAAAGTAATTATTCAGTTTTAAATTAATGTAATTAATCCAGATTATAAATGTTTACGGAAATATTTATGAAGATGAATTATTTCATTCAGATATTGAGCGCTCTGCAATGATTGGTCACTGTTGGTCACCGGTCCTCACAAAGTAGAGACAAATTATCGTTGTCCTACCTACAAGAGGGAGCCACGATAGCTCAGTGGTTAGTGAACTGGACCACAAAGGACGAGAGGTAGTGTTCGATCCCAACCGACAGCTTCCGGTTCACCCAGCCTTTAATGGGTACCATATTTTTTTCTGGGAAAGTAAAGCGGCACGGGCGTAATATCGACCACATTACCCCAAAAATCATGTGTCGAAGGTCTGTAAAATTTATGGTCACTAACACCATATTCCCTATACGCCACTCGGCGTGACAGGGGTACTTTACTTTTTTTTTTTTTACCTACAAGACTCTACTGGGAGTGCAGCCACTTTGTCGGTTTGTGACCAAAGAAAGAAGAAGATAACATTTGAATGGTTCAAATATGTTTCTTTCAAATTATTATCAAATGTCTGAACTTGTGGTATAGCAATGCTACTTTTATAACATTTACCTTAAATAGATAATTTAGCTAATTCAGACAATTCGAGCAGCACAAGAACGACAAATGATATAAACCACGACACCTTTTAGGTATCAGTGAAAGAGAAAACAAGAAAGAAGAAGACCTTAAATAGAATAATAATTAATACGAATATGGATAGCTGAACTTAGCAACACTTTCAACTTTTTCTACTAGGCGATGCACTATTCGTTGAACCTTACACCCTGTCTCCTGTAAAAAAAAAAAAAAAGTAAAGTACCCCCAACATGTTGGAATATGGCTGTATACAACTGTATTTGGAATATGGCTGTCAATTACTGACTATATTTTGGAATACGGTTGTAAATGACTGATTGTATATTGGAATATGGCTGTCAATCTATCTATCCTTTGTTCGCCTGAAATATTGTCTATATCTGCAATGTCGTTTCCTGTACAAATTGTACTGTCTTTTGTAATTCTTGCAGTGGCCCATATAGTTTTGTCTGTAGTGTTGTATCTATGGGCCAATGGATTTTCCACAGTCTACTATATTCAGTGCAGTCTTGAAGTATGTGTTTAGTAGTCTGGGACGCCTGTCCACATGTACAAGTAGCTGATGTGCCGATCTTGAATTTTGTATACATGTGACTATGGAGTCGATTGTGTCCTGCCCTGTTCTGAGGCGTATAATGATAACTTGTTCATATCTATTCATATTATGAAAGGCATCCTAATTTGGGGCTTGTGGTCTTCTAATTGATTGGATTATCTGTTTCTTATGTTGGTATGTAACCGGTGCATCTGGTTGTGTACCTGTTGCACCTTCCTTTGACAGCTGATCCGCTTTCTCGTTTCCTGGTATTCCACAGTGAGATGGGATCCATTGCAGGACAATCCTGTGTTGCTTGAAAATTTCAGTAAATAAGGTCTGCAGATGTGGTAATTTTCCGGATTGTAGTGCCTGGAGTACTGATCTTGCATCTGTCAAAAACACTACAGGCTGTGGGCTAAGATTACTGTTCAGTAGTTTCTCTTTTGCCATCTTTTAGAATGAACTGTGGTGCCGTTGACATTTTGTTGTGACGTAATAACACGTCAACCTTCACAACGAAGTGAAGCGCTTTAAAGTCGTATGTAACTACGGCTGTAAAAACCCTATCAACTCACATCGTGATCTTTTGACCTTTATAGTTTCAGCATTTCAGAGACTACCCTGCTTCAGACTATCCTTCTGGTTCTTTTGAATAATGAGTCTTGGACTCTGAAAAGACAATATCGCCGCCCATTGCCGACTAATATCTGATAGGACGTTTCACGTAACTGAAGACTGGTTCTTACAGTCCGGAAATGGTAAGCAGTGTTCGCATTATCTAGAGTACTCAGACACGAAGAATTAAAAAAATACGAACAATTCTCAAAAGCATAAAGAAAAAAAAATCAAAAAAGAAAGAAAATGCAAAAAAATAATAGTGCTTCAAAGATTACAATAGCGTTACAAAAACACAACTGATATAATACCCAAACACGGGAAAAGAAACTCAGAAAAAGTAAAATAAAAAGGTTCAAGCGCTCAAATCACATACAAATTATACAAACAGTTTTGGTTTTGTTTCATAAATAGAGCATAAAAAAGAAAGCTCAGACTTATAATACTCACACACATATAATATAAACGGTTGTATTTAATAAATAGAGCAGAGAATCATAAAGTGGCTATCCAGCTATTGTACTGTATTGTCCCTTTTTTCAGTTGATGCATCGCGTCTAGACTTCATGCGAACTCGATTAAATAAACAATTCAATCAATGATTATTTTTTTCCCACGTCTTTCAGCATTTATTTATGTGCTTTTATATAATTGTACACATTTTGAATTAGAATCACGAAGATTTGGAGGCAAGAGTGAAGGCTCAATTTCTGCATGAAGCTGCCTGGAGCTCTGCTTTCATTTATTATTGTTTCGCGCATTAAAAAAAATTATTTTGAGTGTTTTTGCCCAATTCATATTGAACGTAGATTTGTTATTGTTTCTTATCTGGCGACGGTATTCATTAAAAGAAAAAAAACAAATACCTGCCATTACCAGCATTGACGTTACCTATGAGGGTTTTGTGCAGGTTTTTGTTTCTTTTTACAACATGGCCAACTTCCTCTGTTGAAGCATTTCGTAGCCTTTTTACAGTCTCAAGTTTGAGACCTTCTTCTTCTTCTCAATGTTGACACGTTCTCAACCCTGTTTCATAACTGCGAAATAACTTGCAATCATTCGTTGGGTGCCGTCTCCACATCGAAGGTTGGCTACCACGGAGAGCTATTTTAGTCTGTCTACATCTGTGCCGCTAAAGCGAAATTGTACGCCGGCAACAGTCCATTTTTGACAAATCAAGTGTTGTGAATGCGACCTTCCAACGTTCAGACTTGATCTGCGCTTTACGTCACATGGTGCTGTTCATGACCGTTGTTGGAATTCCTTGACGCAAGTTATTTCCATGTTACTTATTAATGTAAAGTACTTCGTCAGCCACAGTTTTATCTCTTTAGGAAATTAGCACCGTGTTTTGTTCGTCGTAAGCTGCTTTCACTAGAGTAATTAGGAATCTAAAGGGAGCGAAATTGTGTGTACGACATTTTTGTGTGCTACGTCATCGTAATGGCTCATCATACATCCTTAGACCGGCCGTACGATAATCTTACGGTCTGTTGTTTGATGTGCGGCGGGGATAATCTGACGACTAACTGTGTGTCTAAATGTTCGAAATTGGAGTCAACAGCGATGGCCTAACATCATCAAGCGCTATATATATTTTTTTTAATACGACGATCATCATTTTCAAAGGACGTGAACTTCCAGTATATTGTGGATAGGCGGCGGGAACAATTGAAGGCTATGCATGAAAAGTGTTCCTTGTTGCAGTTTCCTCATATTCCAAGTCCGGCTTGTTGCAGGAGCTACTGAGTTAAGTGCTCTGTGCACACCGTGAGCGTTATGTCTCATCCGTTTTGATCATGTTTCGATATTCCAATTGTTTTCGATGAATGATGATATTGTATGACAGGGAACAGTTGGCTGTGTTCACTTTCTGCACGGTTTCTCCTTATGTCTTTTGACGTGTGCTGAGACTGCTACGATGTGGACAACAGTTACCTTTCTTTGTTTGGGAGATGAGAAATTAATTCGGATGATTACGCTGGCACGGGCGGTTGAGCAATTATGGATTTTAATTCGTTTGCAGTGATACCGGGGCCTTCCATAACCAAATAACCAAATCTTTGTGTTTAGTCATATCTCATATCTTAGTGTGTATCTGTGTTAGTCATGTGTCATATCTTTGTGCGTGCATGTCTGTGTTAGTCATATATTTGTGTGCATATCTATGTTAGTCATATCTCATACCTTTGTGTGTGCATGTCTACGTTAGTCATGTCTCATATATTTGTGTGTATGTCTATGTTAGTCACATCTCCTATCTTTATGAGTGCATGTTTATGTTAGTCATGTCTCATATCTTTGTGTGTTTGTGTTTAGTCATATCTCATATCTTAGTGTGTGTAACTGTGTTAGTCATATCTCATATCTTAGTGTGTGTGTGTGTGTGTGTGTGTGTGTGTGTGTCTGTGCTAGTCATATCTCATATTTTGGTGTGTGTCAGTGTTAGTCATGCCTCATATCGTTGTGTGCATGTCAGTGTTAGTCACATCTCATATCTTTGTGCGTGCATGTCTGTGTTAGTCACCTCTAGTGACTCGGGCAGTTGGTGCTCGTAAACCTGGGAGGGCCGACCATCTAAGGGCAGAATTCCCCTACAGAAAAGACAATCTATGCCTTGCAGGAAGATTGGGGACAATCAAAGGCTAAGGAAAGGAAACCTGAATAAAATGATGGCTGAAATCGGATGCACTGGGCCACCGGCGCAGAACACAGTGCAACGTTTTAACAGGTATTTAATCAGAGTGAATCTAACAGACTCTAATTATGATGTTCTGTCTGTGGGGTCGATCAATTCACTTAAAAAAACAGCTGTCTTCATGTGAGTGTCTGGAATCCTACTCTGATTGAGTCCTGATCGCAGAGAGAGAGAGAGAGAGAGAGAGAGAGTCTGTCTCTTGTCTTGATGGTGCACATTGTTATAGGTTCACTTGTCCATCTGTTGATGTTATTAGTCCACTATAGTCTTGGTCTGCCTCTACCTTGTCTACCCTGTACATTCCCTTCCAAGATGACTTCTAGAACAGTGTTATGTCTTCAAATGTAAACAAAACTTCAGTTGTCTTTTACGAAATATGTTAAGTAGTTCTATTTTTTTTATTTTCAGCTGATTCAGACCTTTCTTATTTGTCTTCTTTCCCTTCCACCCAATTCTGCCCATTTTTCTATAGATCCATATTTTAAAGGCTTCAATTTTCTGCTCGTTTTTTTCTTATTTAATGTCCATGTTTCTGCACCATACAAGAATGTTATAATAAATATAGCATTTTGCAATTTGTAGTTTTAGTTCTGATGTTATTAGCTTTGATGTGAATATACTATACATGTTGTTAATATTTCCTTTTTCCCATTCCTATTCTTTTATTTATTTCTGTCTTACATTTCCCATCATTTGTTATAATATGTTCAAAATAGCTATATTCTTAAACTCTGTCTATGTTCTTTCCGTCTACTTCAATATCTCCTTGTATATTTTGTGTATTTTTCTGCTAATAATCATAGTTTTAGTCTTTTCATGATTTATTTCCCATCCATATTGTTTATTTGCAATTCCCTGACATCAAAACTAATTATCCTGCGAACCCCATTTATAGTAACCAGGTAACATGCGATCTCCTCTTATAACAAACAGTCACGTAACATGAGACCCCATTCATAAATGCCAATAATCATGAAACCTCATTTATAACGGCAAAGTATCCTACGTCCATTTATAATAGCTAATTATCTTGACAAGTCATTTATAACGAACACCCGTGTTCGATTCCCGCTGGAAGCAGTTTGTGAATTGTATTCGTGGTTGGAAAAAGTAACCATGCGGTCGACCCAGCCGCTGGCAGAAATGGGAACCAGGGTAGCACTCTGAGTAGGTGAGGAATGACGCTTCGCTCGTGAGTTGCGATGCTTGAGGCGACTAGACAGGAGTCCCCGAACACTTCTGGATAGGCAGCCGAGCACTTATGGGTGAAAACACACGTGCTAAGACGCCGATTGAAGTCTCGTACCTTTACCTTTACAATGAACATGTATTCTCCGACCCCCATTATAGCAACCAAGTATCTTGTAACCTCATTTATAACAAAAATATACCGTCACCCCATTTATAACAACCAAACAAACTGCGACCCCATTTGTATAAAATCCAAAAATTGGGCGGCGACCCCATTAAGTAATTGCTAGATGACGTAGTTAGCGCCTGTTTAAACTTAATGTTTTTCCAATGAAATTTCCTCATATACGCAATTAAATATAATTACTGGTATAAACCCGATAAGACTTGGCGACTCTACTATATTAATTATATAACAAAAAACGATTTGTGCAAAATTCAGACTACCTTTACTTAAATGTTATAAAATTTTAAGGTCGGTGAAAAAATAAGATTTCATGCAAAAAATTACTGAAATTCATCAAACAGTTTCCGAGATAATTTTTCAACTCTGTGGGCACGAATTTGTGAACGAACTATAGTTTGTCGGCAACTATCTATCTATCTATCTATCTATTGTCCTTTCGAGCCTAAGACGGCACATAGGGCAGAACCAGAATCTCAAAACAGAAACCTTGCATGCCAAAATGGCACATATTGCGAAGATCACTGCTTTTAAAATCTATGGCTCTGTTTCCATTACAATAGTTTTTACAATGACAGCTTGTCAAGCCATCGATCAACCTCCTTAGTCGCCTCTTACGACATGCTTGTAAGGTCACAGTGTCACTATTCTTTACTCATAATGAGACCCCGGTAACACACAGGAATGTGTGTCGGCATCTACAGAGCGGAAAAAGGAGCTTGCAGCGGTGAGAAGATGAGTGAGTATCGTTGATGTTTAATTCTGGTCAATGAAGCTGTAGTCATTTCGGCTTCTTATTTTCAAAATTATACATGTTCTATTTAAAAACAAAACAAAACAATACGCAGTTGAAAGAAAGTACGATGGAGCCAAAGCTGGCAAAATGCAGATTAGAAGTATGGCAAAGGAATGATTACTCCATTGTTCGAAGGACCACTGAATGTTTGTATGCATGTTATTAATATTTTTTTTTAATTTGTAATATTTCAATTCTTTTTTTTTTTTTGGTTAGGTTAGGTTTAAAAAAGGGGGGGGGGGGGTGTTGGGGTGGGGGGGTTCTAATATGGCGGAGGCCGATACAAATCTACATTTCTTGTGGCATTGACGAAAAATATACATTTCTTGTGGCGTTGACGAAAAATCTACATTTCCTGTGGCATTGACGAAAATGTCATTTCATAACAATTGTTACCATTAGAGCATTGACATGTGATCTTCCATTGTACTGTCACCTGGTCACTCAATTAACACTTCTTGTCTTCCTCCACCCACAATATTTCTCTGCTCACTAGATTTGACAGACTTGACTTAATTGCCACTAAACAACTTGAGGTCAAGCGTTAAGGAAATAAAGATAAAGTTACATGTTGTAACAAATGAGGATTTTCACAAAATATGAGAACTTCGGGACACCCTGGTGTATCCTTGATTGCCTTGATATGTTAATTCTTTTCCTTATGCGATTTCATTTCCTAAAATATCTTTCTTCTTCTTTCTCAATAACTGTGTTGATAATTAAATATAATGGATGGGAGGAAGGGGGGACGACTAAGAGTCAAAGTTCCACATGAAATCTATCACACAGTGTGTAGAAGTGGTCTAAGAAATTTGCCAGCGAAAATACGAGCCTTCTTATATAAAAATAATTTCATGACGTATTACAGAGCTTTGTGCGTGTATTTCTCGATTGTGTTTTTCTTTCCAATCTCGACACAGTGAGAGTTTGTTGACGTGCCTACACGTCAATGCAGCATCTATTCATTAGCAGTAAGAAATTCACGATCATCCAGGGTAATGAGTGGAGTGAATGAGTAAACTAGGGTCAGGCAGGAGCTTGTATTGGGATCTTGAATGACGGGGTAAAAGAGTATACATAATCCTAGTAATGAGGAGTAAATGAGAGCATATAATTTGCTGCATAAATAAAAATATATCAAGTATCCATAGCTGTTATCCTCAAAAAGACCCCAAAAAAAGTCTGACTACAGAACGCCATGAGAACAAAAACCATGCTACAATGATAGCCTTTGTGCAACATCTCAGTTATCGGAGATTTATGGACAAGTGGATCAAAATAGGTGACATTTGGCAACTAAACAGGTGAGGGTTCGATTTTTGTTGGAGTTAGACAATTCTTGTTCTATTTGGGTTCACATAAGAACGCTGATCTGAACACCAAGTGGTGATTACAAGTTATGCTGCTTTTATTCTTCATCTTAATATAGAATACTATTCCTCTCGGCAGATTCCTGGAAGTAGGATAAATGACACAAAGTAGTTTTTCTTTAATCTAACTAGCAACTACTATCAATAACTATAGTATACAGATCAATATCAGTTATATAATACCAGTATGAAAATTGAGAAAAATGCTAACAGACAATAAGGATATCATAGATAGATGGCAGGAATATATAACAGAACTATTTCATGATCAAAGGGACAAGAAACCAGTTATAAAATGTACATCAGGCTATAAAATCTTAAAATCTGAGGTGGAAAAAGCTATAAAAACAATGAAAAGGGGAAAAGCAGCAGGACCTGAAAGCATACAGATAGAGATGATACAGGCACTTGAAGATTTTGGCATTGAAGTGATTACAGACATATGCAACGATATATACCACACAGGATACATACCAAATGAACTAAAAACATCAACTTTCATTGCATTGCCTAAAAAGAATGGTGCAGTTGAATGCAGTGACTTCAGAACAATAAGCCTAATGAGCCATGTTACAAAAATCTTGCTAAAAATTATACAAGGAAGGATTCAGAATAAAATCAATACTGAATTAGATGAGCAGCAATTTGGATTTAGGAAAAATAGCGGGACAAAAGAAGCCATATTCTGCATGAGAACATTAATCGAAAAATACACAGAAGTAAACAAACCAATATATGCCTGCTTCATAGACTACACCAAAGCTTTTGATAGAGTACACCACAAACAACTTATAGAATGCCTAAAAGAGATACATCTAGATGACATGGATATACGACTAATATGCAATCTATACTGGGAGCAAACAGCAATAATAAAATATAACAAAGAGTTCTCTACACCTATTGATATAAAAAGAGGAGTAAGACAAGGATGCATCCTATCACCAAGTTTGTTCAATCTATACACTGAACAAATCTTTAAAAACATCATAGGGATGCCAGGCCTACAAATTAATGGAAAGATAATAAATAACCTAAGATATGCTGACGATACTGTACTACTAGCAGAAAATCCTAAAGACCTACAACAATTACTTAATGAAATAATCACGACAAGCAAAAAATATGGACTAGATATGAACATCAAAAAGACTAAAACTATGATCATAAACAAAGAAAATACTCAAAACCCACAAGTGGATATCAAAGTTGAAGGAATAGACCTGGAGACAGTTCAGAACTACAACTACCTTGGACATACTATAACCAGTGATGGAAAATGTACAACTGAAATAAACAAAAGAATAGGAATGGCAAAAAGTAATTTTAATGTTATGAAGGACATACTAACATCAAAACAAATAACACCAAAGCTAAAACTAAGAATAGCAAAATGTTACATCTTCTCAATATTCCTATATGGTGCAGAAACATGGACATTAGACAAGAAAACAGAACAGAGAATTGAAGCCTTTGAAATGTGGATTTATAGAAGAATAGGTAGAATTGGATGGAAGGAAAAGAAAACAAACGATGAAGTCTTAAAACAACTAAAAATGAAAAGAGAACTTCTGAACACAATTAGAACAAGACAAATGCGATTCTTGGGCCATGTTAAAAGACACAACAGCCTACTGAAAGTAATCCTGGAGGGGAAAATACAAGGTAAAAAAGGCAGAGGCAGACCAAGATTAACATGGACGAGTAACATCAAAAGATGGACAAATCAACCGATGACAACCTGCACCATTAAAGCAAGAGATAGAACAGAATTGCGCTCCATGGTAGCCAACCTTCGTTGCGGAGACGGCACTCAATGATGATGATGATGATGATGATGAAAATTGAAAATATTTACCAAAACTATTCAATCAGCGATTATTATAGACGTTGGCAATATCAATATTCTATGTCTGTTGTGACACCGTCTTTAAATGCACACTTAGAGAGGAAAATACAATCTTCTGGGAAATGGCTCTTGAGTTACGTTACCTCAGATTTTTTTTTTTAATCTCGAGCTGAGGTTACGATACAAAAGAGAAAGTTCATAAACAACCATCAATAAAACTGATATACGTGAATTGTTCCCATATCGGTAACGATTATAAATGTTCATTTTAGAGACATGTTACAACAGCATGATAGTACCATCTTACATCGAAAATTGATATATGATAGATGAAGAGTTAGATATCCAAGAAAATTAATTGATGGAATCAAAGAATGGGGAGGGGGAAACTTCCGAGCAAACACAGAAACTGACAACAAAATGAAGACGAATTTAGAAAATGAATAGCTTATCGTGTTGACGCCCGAAATATACTTACGTTTCCTGGTGTTTACACGTTTCCTGGTGTTTATAATATTCCATGAATTCATCTTTTTCGTGGTCGGCCCTTGGATCTGCGTTCTCATAACGCTTGTTGATGGCTCGTTGTGTTGTACCTTTTTTTTTATCTCTATATCTTATTTTGTGGCAAAACTATTTTATATGTTGTTTCTTTACGTATTAAAAAGCAAGATCTATTCCTAGCTTTTGTTCTTAGTTTGTGCAGGGGTATGAGAAGGTAAGAGGTATGAGAAGGTAAGAGGTATGAGAAGGTAAAAGGTATGGAGTCAATTTACGGCACCATAATGTGCAGGTGTCTGAAAAATGTGTTGAAATGGGGGAAAACGTGAGACGATATTGTATGTCGACGACAGCATAGAGTGTGTGTAGGTGAATTGTATCAAAGGCTGTTGTTGTTGATGTAATGCCACGAGTTGATGCGGGCAAGGTACCCTTTTACTCACTGATGTGGCGGTTCGTAATGGCTTTTTTTTTTTACATTCACGGCTCTAAACTACAAACTTGGAGTTCGTCTATACCAGGCTTGCTGGGAAACTATTAGTCCAGCCCAGAGGTACTGTAATACTAGGTCTTATATATCAGTAACAACCACCACTCTACAGGAAACAGGGCGATCCTAGCTTCTGTTAGCAAGCATGTTTTGACGGAGACTATTAACGGGGGGAGACTATGTGGAGGTAGAACTGCTAGGTCTTGGTCAGCTGATAGTGCACTACCTTGATATTGCGACCGCAGGCGCTTATGCTCCCACTTGTATCAAAGGTTTAGAGTAGAAATCTACACGGAATAGGCACTTCTCTCGAGCTTAGTTAGCCCGTCTATCTGGAATAGTCTGGCCTTAGGACTCACGCCGCATAAGTAGAGTGCATACCTCATTTAGGTGGAACTTAGGACATAGGGCTGCTATGGGCAATGCATATTCTTCTGGTCGGTTCAAACAAAAGTATATTGTTCGGAATAGTGGTTACCACTTCTAGCTGGAACAGTGAACATCTGAATTAACATCTTCAAGTAGTTCCAGTATCTTCACCAAGCAAATGACATTAGATTATTTCTGTTAGCTGTTAATCACGCCTAGACAATAAATTGTCTTCTAGAACTTGCTCTCTCACCTGTCACGTTCAGTAGGTAGCCCTGTAACACGTCGCATGTGTTTGATTGTATGTATAACACTGGATCAAACATCACGAGACATGGCATGTGGATTCCTGAAGACTAACATGTTTGGTAAAGATAATATTAGCCAGAACTATCTCGTCCAGCTTTCCCTCTTGTTTATTTACTCAAGTATGAAGTTGTTAATGTAAAGTCATAGTAAAGTAACACATCACATAAACCATTGCATACAAATTCCTAGCCGAAGTGACTGCTGTCTGTGTCGTCCTTAATTATCTCTGGTTGAGTATTTTAATTTCATTCACTTTTCGGAGTGAACCAAATAGTTTTATATAATTTAAATTGACTTTATTCTGTACAGATATTCTTCTTGAATTACTACATTGCAACTAGGTAACTAACTAATCTATGGCTGGTCTGCAAGCCGGATCTCACTCTCTGGTTCTCTCTCTCTCTCTCTACCTCTGGTTTCGACTGCTGGTCTAGGCCTGACTGTGAACAAAGATTAAAGACAACTCTGCCTTTCCTAGCTAAGCTTACTCTCACAAATAACACTGCACTTTATCACGGGCTAACCTTGACCCGTTCAAGCGAGTACTATTCTATAACTAGCTTATATCGCTAACTCGCGACATAACCCCTCCAGCCATTTGTGAGCTTACGTTATCTCCTCATTACATTGATTCCCGCTCTTACATATGTAACTCCATTACAATTTCTTTACTTCTGATCACATTTCTCAGGATACTTCCTATCATGAGTCTAACACTACATTTAGGTAGTAATTATTTTTTTCTTTTGCTCTTGAGTCTAGCGTCCAAGTTTGGCATTCGTAGCATAGCATTGGAATAAGGTTTGTGCTAACCAATATAAAATAATATAATAAAATATAAAATAACACTTTTATATCAAAAGCTATCACGAAAGAGAGTGAAGGAAAGAGTATAGGAGAGAGAAAAGAGTGAAAAAACATGGCCGGCAATATATGCGAGGTTGAAATAAGGAAAAGACATTGTTCTTTATTGACGGAGATTAAAACATATAATAAGTAGAACATCTCTTAACTGGAATCCACCAAGAAAAAAACAGTGAGGATTCTATGAAACATTGCCTAGAGTGTTAGAGTCTGATTGTAGACTTGAAGAGATCGGTGGACATTTTAAAAAAGACTTAAATAAAGAAAGTTCTTATTTTGTTGCAGATTGTACATGTTATTATGTAACTACAAGCTTACACACATCTGTATGCATATTAAATGTATGTGTAAGATACATTTTTTAAATGCCGGAAAAGTTATTATTAAATAATATTTTGTTTTCTGAATAGTACAATTTACTTTAAATTTATTTAACATTGCATTTATTTCTTAATATGTCCTATTTTTGTTTTAATTTTGTTTGAATTACAAATCAAAACGATTACGGTGTTTTGTGTTTTATTTTGCTACAGTTTAATTTAATGTTGAATTGAAATGAAATTATTTTAGTAGTTATTTCTTTTAAATGACAAAGGCGATTCTTGAACACACATCATTTGTTGACAAGCACATTTACTGTTGTTGTCTTGTGACAGGTATGTATTGTACAGAAGAAAGACAGCAAGAAGATGTACGCAATGAAGTACATGAACAAGGCAGCGTGCGCTCACCAGGAAGCTATCAGCAACGTCATCAGGGAAGTGGACATACTGAGGAATGTTGAGCACGCCTTTATTGTCAACTTGTGGTACTGCTTCCAGGATGAGGAAGACATGTTTATGGTAGGTCTGTGGTTGCAGCTGTACCATAAAGTGTTTGTGTCCATGGATATTTTATCATGTCACAGTCCTGACTGTTATACCTCTCGTTTCAGCGCTCCACAAGCTACAACTCTTTCCAACTACCACCCTACCTCCAACTTGTGCGTTACATTTGCCACATTAGGCTACTATTTATATCTTTTATACCTGCTAACGCTAGCAAAATTTAGATTTCTTTTCTTTTTTTTTTTTTTGTTCACTTTTCTTCTCTAATATTCTTTCGAGTGTCGATGCAGCCGTAAACATTGTCACGTGGTGTCTTTGTATATTGTTTGTGATGTCGCCACTCGACATCACCCAGGGACTGTCACGTCTTCTCACGCCATGGAAATCATGACCTTTAAGACGTTTGCAATAGAGTCAATTCGTTAATGGAAATAAGCATCTGATGTACCTGTACCCGATGGAGGCTATCACCAAAACGTAGTAGTTTGTCTCGTCTCTCTACTAGTTGAGCTGCTCGATACCTTTGTTTGTTTATTTTTTAAGTAAATTGGTGTAAAAAAAAAAAAAAACTATCTTTACGACACATAGTACCATTGCTGGTGTATGTCGGGTGGGCGGGTGGGGGGGGGGGGGCAACGATAGAACCCGATGAATAAAGGCCGCTTGGTCAAGCTGTCGCCACGACGTGTGAGACTCAGGATTTTTATTTCACCTCCGATAGAAAACTTCCTTTCTGTCTACCGCGGGCTTCGAACACCGTACGCCAGTTTTTCAGCCAGCGGAACAGTGGTTTTAGCCGCACGGCCACGCGCACCTCTAAGTAAATTGGTGAATGCCTTAAATCTAGTAATTTTATTAGTGCTGTCATTGTGCTGCAGTTATTTGGCCATTGAACATGTCCAATCTACGAGGTGTTTATGAGTCTGCCTGTAGCAGCCATTCTCAGAAGCTTTGATTTTTTTCATTTTCCAGAAAGTTCTCTTGTAATAAGTGTCAGATATTAGAGAAACGCTTCATGCCATTTCTTTTTAACTTGATAGAGCCCATGTAATAAGTGTCAGGTGATAAGGCTGCTCTGCAACATTTTTTGTTTGTTTCTAAAACTCGAGGAAAAATAGGATGAGTTAATTTGAGAGAAAGAGGTTCGCGTGAAAATGATAACATTGGAGATTGTCCTTAGGTGACCAGACGTCCCGATTTTCCCGGGACAGTTCCGATTTTTTACGGTTTTTTCAACCTTTGTCCCGGATTTGCTACTGTCCCGATTTTGGCCGATTTTTTAGATTTTGCTCCGGATTTGTTAAAATACATTAGGGACATAAACGTTTACCAATTTTGCCAATATGGTAAACATCTCTTCGACCTAAAAATATTCCGTTGTTGTGTAGAAAATGTTTAAAAAGTTGAACTGGCTGTTCATTTGATGAAACAGTAACAGTAACATGCGCTCCAAGTTTTAAATAGTGTATACTGAAACTGAAACTCAACAAGTAGCATCTTTGCGGCCACGACATTTCATATTCTTGTATATTCATTGTGTTACTTTCGTTTACCGAAAACTAATTCTTTTTATTGTATTCTTTAGTGATAGAGATTATTGCATTCATTAGATTGTATTTACATTGTGCTATTATTTAGTTACTTGACATTTTAATGTTTAAGAACTTATGCTATGTATATGGTATAGTCATAGAAAATCATTATTTAAACTATAGTTAGTTTGTAATTGTTGCAACAAATGGCATCAAAACGTAAATGCAATTTCAATCAAAATTTACAAAAGGAATACCCCTTTCTATAAAGTTTACGTGAGACTTCACTGTAAGATGCAGTATATGTGCCTTTGGGTTTTCGATTAACCACAGTGGACGTGGTGATATTAAGAGTCAGATAAATAGTGCGAAACATAAGAGAGCCGTCGCTACACTGTATCAAGCTCGTCGTTAACAACAATTTTTTTGAGCTGAACAGATTGGTGTCAAAGAAGAACAATTAGCTGCTACAGAAGGTGCATTTGCCTATCATATAGTGATACACAATCATACATTTAGATTTATGGACTGCACATCAAAATCACGTCATGTTACTTCAGAACCAAAATTTGCGTCCGCACGTACGAAAACAGAACCCATTATTCGAAATATGTTCACACCCCATGTACAAAACGAGTTGAGATGTGACCTAGGAAGCTCAATATTTATTTCCTTACTGACAGATGCCCCCAACCACAAGGAAATCTAGATTTTTCCTTTGCTTGTCAGATACTTTGATCACAATAAGGGGCTGGAAGTTAAAATATGAGAATTGAAGTCATTGCCAGGAGAAACATGTGATATTGTTAGTAGTTTTATTAATGACTGTCTATTGGAAAAGGGTTTAGAAAGGAAAGTAGTTGCATTATGTGCAGACAACATAAATTCTAATTTTGGGGGCGCTGAAAGGAAAGGAAAGACCAATGTTTTCATAAAGCTGAAAGAAAACCTTGGACATGGTTTGATAGGTGTTGGTTGTGCATGCCATACTTTCTACAACACAGTTAGAGCAGCTGCAGATGTATTACCTGTTGATGTTGAGATGATTATTGCTAAAATTTATCTGCACTTCAAATCATACACAGTTAGAGTTTTCCAGATTACTTCTAGATTGCTTTACGTTATGTTATGCTATTTTATTTTATGTTAAATTAGGATCTTCATCAAATCTTTCCACACATATCTATAGGTGCTCCTATCTTCTGCTCAAAATGTTTATCAGCGTGCAGCGACTAATTGCGGCAGTAATCTTAGCCAACAACCTGTAGTGTTTTTGATATATAAAAGATCAGCACTCCAGGCACTACAATCCAGAAAATGTCCCCATCTGCAGGCCTTATTGACTGAACTCTGCGAGCACTACAGGGTTGTCTTGCAGTGGATCCCATCTCACTTTGGAATACCAGGAAATGAGAAAGCAGATCAGGTGGCAAAGGAAGACGCGACAGGCACACAACCAGATGCACCAACTACATAACAAGAGAAGAAATAGATAATGAAATCATTCAGAGGACCACAAACCCCAAATCAGGATGCCTTTCATAATATGAATAGATGGGAACACGTTATTATTATACGCCACAGAACAGAGCATAATCGACCACACAGTAATATGTATTAAAAATTCAAGAACGGCACCTCAATTACATGTACATGTGGACAGGCGCCCCAGACTGCTGAACTTGAAGACCCTGCTGAATATAGTAGACTGAGGGAAAAAATCCATTGGACCATATATATATATAAAACTACAGACAAATCTATATGGGCCACTGCAAGAATTACACAAGACAGTAACATTTATACAGGAAACGACATTTCAGATATAGACAATGCTTCAGGCGAACGAGAGATGGATGCACCAGTTCGGTGTTGGTCGACAAATCCTCTCATTCGTCCACAATGTCGCTCTGTTCTGGCAACACCAATCTTCATTTCAGTTCTCACAGTCTAGATAGCCATGTATTTATACTAGTGTCATAGTCCTTTGTTTGACTCATCTCTTGTAGACTCTAAACGATATCTGCCCGATCCAGCAGCTAATATTGCCATTCTAGAAAGGTACACGGAAGAGGTGATGTCAGATTTCGATAACTTTTGTATTGTTCGCGCTCTTTCCGCTAAAAAAGTTAGCCAGTTGGAAATCTTCTAGTGGATGGGACAAAACATTTAAGCTTGTGGTCCAATGCGATACTTAAAAAACATTTAGAGCCAATTTTGTAAATTCCATTGATGTCTTATGTTAACAGCAGTTTCAAAATACGTGTTTGTTTGCGTTGTAAAATTTTCCGGTTGTATTTTATGTCGGTTTATGGTTGTCTATATTTTCTGTCTCTGTCCTTAACGTATCTTCACTGCAATCGAACAATGTCTTTTAGCATTACACTCAGTTTTGTGATAATAAGGAAAGGTTTAGCCACAGTGCACTAACTCAGTAACACTGTCGAAGCATTCTTCACTTTCATCCCCGGGTAATTTCAGAAAAGCTTTTTAATTATTGTAAAGATAATGTAAATGTAACCTTAACGCGGAGTTTCATGTTAGTCAGGAGGGATGTTGTTTAGATTCAAGAAGACTTCTGTGAGATCGAGGGTACACATGTGAACTAGTTTATCTTTCCACAAATTCACTTTGCATGGAGATCTTAGGGTCTTTTGTTCGATGTACGACGAGGATAATCCGACGACTGACTGTGTTTTATATGTTCGGAGATGGAATCAAAAACGATGTCTTAACATCATAAAGCGTTATACATTTAAAAAAAAATGATAATCATCATTTTCAGGAGAACGTGAACTCCCATCAATATAGTGGATAGGCGGTAGGAACAGTTAAAGGCTGTGTCTGAAAATGTTCCTTGTTGCAGTTTCCTCATATTCCAAGTCCGGCTTCCTGCAGGAGCTACTGAGTTAAGTGCTCTGTGTACACCGTGAGCTGTGCAAACCGTTTCATCCGTTTTGATCGTATTTCGATATTCCGATTGCTTACGATGAATGATGATATCGTATGACAGGGAACAGATGTATGTGTTCACTTTGTGTGCGGTTTCGCCTTATGTCTCTTGGCGTGTGCTGAGACTGCTATGATGGGGACTACAGCTACCTTTCTTTGGGCGAGGAGATAGTAATTCGGATGATTCCACTGGCACGGGCGGTTGAGCAATTGTTGATTTTAAATCGTTTGCAGTGATACCGGGGCCTTCCATAACCATAAACCAAAAACCTTAACGATGGAGACATTTTACCATAATGAGGATAGGTTTTTGCCTTATCTATAATATAAATTTGAGCTTAAAGGTTAAGACATTTTACCTTAAATTTGAGCGAAGTTTTACCTTAAAGATGAACGCATTTTACCTTAAAGATGATCGAAATTTTACATTAAAGAAAATCGAAATGTTACCTTAAATATTATATAAATTTAACCTTAAACAGATATAAATTGTACCTTAAAGATAATATAAACTTTACTTTAAGTGTGGCAGAAGAAATTGTTTTTTAAAGAAAATATAAATGTTACCTTAAATGATAAAAATATTAGCTTAAAGATTCTATAAATTTTAGCTTAAAGATTATATCAATTTTAGCTTAAAGATTATAACAATTTTAGCTTAAAGATTATATAAATTTTACCTTAAAGTTTATATGAATTTTACCTTAAAGATTATATGAATTTTACCTTAAAGATTATATTGATTCTACATTAAATATTTTATGACCTTTACTTTAAAGATTATATGAATTTAACCTTAAAGATTATATACATTTTAGCTTAAAGATGATAGAAAAAAACGTTATTTTAAAGATGATAAAACACTGACACGGTCGAATGATGTCATTCCAGATGATGCTTGGCATATTCTTGGTGGAATAACTTCACATCCACTTACCTCTCCCGTGTCGTAGTTTCCTTCGCTGTGTAGCAAGTATAATTCGGGAGAGAGTGGGGGGGGGGGGGGCGCTGGGTGGTCTAGAGGTAAGACGTCGGCCTCTAGTCTAGAAGGTTCGTTTCCCCACCAGAGCCGGTGGAAATTTTAAAAATTAAAAAAATCGAATCCGTGGCTTTAACCTCCCCTGGTCTCTGGGTAGTGAGATCCGATGTCTAGCCCTCTCAGAAAACGGCGAAAAACAGGAGATCCCGTGTGCAATCTCCGCACGTTAAAAAACACTCGGCAGTTGGACATTGAAAAGAGTAGGGCAAAAATAGCGTTGGGTAAAATTACTAGGAAAAATATACCCAAAACGTTAAAACCCTCGAACCTCCGCCCTCCTTCTCCTCCCACCTCTTCCACTCTCTCTAACTCTCTCGTCGTCTGTATTCCCCCTGATTTGTCTCTTTCCGACCACGAACGCTCTCTTCTCAGCAAGGTCTCAAGTTTGTCCCTCTTCGCCCCTCAAGTGACTCGCTATCACTCTTGCGGGATGGGTATCACAGACGACTACGACGCAAGCTCCATTTTTATCTTCATCCTATCTCTTCCTGTCAGCCTCCTACTGCAGGCGATATCGTCCATTTCTCCTCTCGCAAATAGGACTGGACTCCTTCCACTGGCGAATCACAGACCTGTTCATTAGCACCACCTACCGGGAGATTAAAGCACTTCGTCCCCCTAGACTCCAACATTCCAATCTCAGCCGTGAGGAGTACCAGGCCCTCCAGGATCTTCGCCAACGCGATGATATTGTCATCAAACCTGCCGACAAGGGCGGCTCGGTGGTTGTATGGAGAAAAGGCCTCTATATTTGGGAAAGAGATAGACAATTATCCGACTATACATTCTACCTTCCCACCCTTGACGACGCCACTGTCTCCAACAATGCCCTGGTACGGCGTACGATCCTCCAGTTCATTCAGGAGGGACAGCTTCCCACTAGCTCGTCCTGTATGATCCTCCCTGATCATTGCTTGGGCAGACCCCCCCTTCTATATGCTGCCGAAAATACATAAACCCGACTCACCTGGATGACCTATTGTCTCTTCCATCTCATGTCCCACAGTTTACATTGCGGACTTCCTTGATAGTATCTTTCAACCCATAGTCCTAAGCCTCCCTTCATATGCCAAAGACACTAACGACGCTCTTAACATCTTTGCCTCTATCACCCTTCTTCCTGACCGCAACTACCGCCTCTTTATCATGGATGTCTACTCCCTTTACACTTCTATTCCCCACACCGACGGCCTTCTAACTCTTAAATTTTTCCTTGACCAGAGAATCCAACATTTTATCGCTACTGGCGTCCTCCTCCGTCTAGCAAAACTAGTCCTTAACCTTAACTCTTTCAAGTTCAATGGCAACTTCTTTACCAAGATCAGTGGTGTGGCGATGGGCACCAAAATGGGCCCCAGCTATGCTTGTCTCTTCATGGGTTACCTCGAGCACCAGATCATCCACACCTACCAGGGCCCTCTTCCCCTTGTGTATCGTAGGTACTGCATCGATGACTGCATCGATCTGACTGAACTTTCCTAGGAGGAGATCTCCTGTTTCATCGAGTATGTTGGACATTTCCACCCGTCGATCCACATCACCTCCCACATTTCTACCTCCTCCGTATCGTACCTAAGGAGATATCACAGTCTCCTTAGGTACCTAAGGAGATATCACAGTCTCCTTAGGTACCTCAGGAGATATCACAGTCTCCTTAGGTACCTCAGGAGATATCACAGTCTCCTTAGGTACCTCTCGTCGACTCACCTCGATCTACTACAAAGCTACTGACTCCGATTGTTTCCTCCGCTATAACTCTTCTCACTCGATATCCTGCAAGAATTCTCCTCCATATCCACAGCTTCTCAGACTTCTTCGTCTTTACCAGGACGATGAAGACTTCCTTCACAATGCCCACCCCATGCCTTACTTCTTCCGCCGACGCCTCTATCCTGAAGCAGCTCTCCTTCCTGCCCTCCGTTGAGTTCTCCGCACCTCACGTCAGATTGCTCTCAACCACTCCACTCGTCCTCCCTCGGACAGAGTAGTCCTTGCCCTGCCCGTCATCCTCACCACTACGCAGTGATTAGGATCATTCACCGCTACCTCCCTATTCTCCGCTCTGACTCCACTACCCGTCTTTTCTTCCCTGACCCCCCTCCCCTCCCTTTTTCCCCCTAGTGGCCTTAAAGCGTGACCGCAACCTTCGTGACTTTCTTGTTAGGAGCCGTCCTCCTGCTTCCCCCCTTAGCCATCGGGGTACAATCTGCTGTAACCGCAGCGTATGCAATACTTGCAACCACTTTCTCCGGACGGATACGGCTCTCTTCTCCAATGGTCCTTTCGAGATCACAGAGGGATTCACGTGTACATCGCGCAACATTATTTATGCCATCATTTGCAAGCGATGCAAGTTGAGCTACATTGGTGAAAATGGTCCGTCTTGAGACAGATGCCGTGAACATCTCTATGACATCAGCCGTGATGCAGAAACCCCTGTAGCATCCTTCTTTAACTCTATGGAGCATCGTGGTAATGCTGATATCCTGGGCACCGACATATTGTCATGCTCATCTGATAGCCACAATCGATTCACTCTAGAGAATCGCCTGATCGCCCGTTTGGTTTGCCTCAGCCCTCATTGCATCAATGTATCCCTGTCCCTTTGATGACCGCTCTTCCTCTCCTTCATCCTCCCACCTCTGTACTCAACTACCCCTAGTACACCTCTATATTAACTTCTATACACCACTCTTTGTTTATCTACTTCCAATACACACCTTCGCTCTCTATCCATTTATACGAACACCTTTTCTGTTCTTATCTAGCTAGTACACCACCTATCTAATATCAACTCTAGTTCACTACATCTAGATTTACACCACTCCTCTATTTAACTTCTACTTTGCCGTAAGTCCATCCTCCTTCCCCTTTCATTTTTTTCTACTTCTGTATTTACATTCTTAGCAGACCACCTCTCTAAATTAACTCCTAGTATACTACTTCTCATTTTACACCACCTCTCTAATATCAACTCTAGTTCACTACATCTATATTTATCCACTTCCAGGACACCACTCCTTTATTTTACTTCTTTGCCTTATGAAACCCCCCCCCCTTTTTCTTTTTTCATATATATATATATATATATATATATATATATATATATATATATATATATATATATATATACCCACCTCTCTATTTATCTACTTTAGTATTTACATTCTTAGCTGACCACCTCTCTTTATCTACTCCTAGTATACCACTTCTTATTTTTCTCGGGTATTTAGTAGCTACTTGTCTATAGCTTTCCTTTGACCTAATCTCCATTACTCCGCTAGTTATCTCCACTTGGGTTATATCCCTTCAGAATAGTCAGTCCCTTGATTAGACGCCTTAACTTTGGCCCCTCTCCAACTCCCCCCCCCTCCCCGCCTCCCGATCATATGTTGGACCTCTGACATGTCTCCCTCGGGCTATTGTTTTGTACTACTACCTCCTCTATCGCAACTGCCATTGTTCACTGTCCCAGTCTAGCCGCAGTGTCTCCACGCACCCGTTCTTCTTTTCAGCCACTAATCTCCTTTAGCCCCCCCCCCCCCGGCCTTGCTCCTTATTGACTCTTTTTACGACCTTCGGTCTTTGTCTCACCCGACTGCCCACAGTCTTACCACGTGACTGTTTTTCCATGTGGCTTATCTCTTCCTTATATTTGGATTTATTTGAGTACATACTCTTACCCGGGACACTTCAGCACTTTAATAGGATATTAATCTTCCCGGACAATAATAACATATGAAGACAAAGAGTTAGCCACATTAACGTGTGCGTATCTTGACAGCTAAAACTAATGTCTGTTGACATGGGAACATGCGATACTTTGGCTAACGTTGCAGAAGTCTATGTGTTCCCCTACAAATTGTAGATCCTGAAAGGAACATGTTCTGCGTGTGTTGTGTGTTAGCGTTGGCTCGACTATTTTCTTATACTTTACATCATCATTGAGTGACCTCTCCGCATCAAAGGTTGGCTACCATGCAGCGCCATTCCACTCTGTCTCTTGCTTTGATGGTGCAGATTGCCATAGGCTGACTTGTCCATCTTTTGATGTTACTCGTCCATGTTAGTCTTGGTCTGCCGCTGTCTCTTTTACCTTGTATTTTCCCTTCTAATATTACTTTTATTAGACTGTTGTGTCTTTTAACATGACCAAAAAATTTCATTTGTCTTGCTCTAATTGTGTTTAGTAGTTCTTTTTTCATTTTTAGTTGTTTTAAAACTTCTTCGGTTGTTTTCTTTTCTTTCCATCCAATTCTACCTATTCTTATGTAAATCCACATTTCAAAGGCTTCAATTTTCTGTTCTGTTTTCTTGTCTAATGTCCATGTTTCTGCACTATACATGAATATTGAGAAGATGTAACATTTTGCTATTCTTAGTTTCAGCCCTGGTGTTATTTGTTTTGATGTTAGTATATTTTTCATGGCATTAAAATTACTTTTTGCCATACCTATCCTTTACAGTGAACGTCTAACTTTTAAAGGGCGTTAAATTGGCATAGTTTTCTGGTATCTCCGTTGACTGTACGACGTTATTATATCGCATTTCAACAAAGAACATCCGACGTTAGAGCGACATTTGTCGAATACCAAGTTCTATTCGACCCTCTCTCACTAGGCCAAATTAGCTTGTCTCTTTTTTTTACCCAAGGGAAGATTGGTTCAGCAGTTAGAGGACAGACATGCTCTAGGATCGTGTTTCATGATATTCGTTGTAGAAAAGTATAATCTGGCAGAAAGAAAAGACAATTTGAATGAATTCAGACAAAATGTGATGAAGAATTTCACGAATCAATCTGTCACCTATTGTCTTCAGAGACGCGATTTACATAAACATCTAGGAACATCAATCAGTGCAGTGTGAACAGAAGACGACATCTCTAGCAATTGCGCGCTATACGGACAAGCTAGGATTTGTTGTCACGAACAGTAGTAGCATGCCACCATAGCAAGGGTAGGAGTGGGCGCTTTAATCAGATTTCATGAGAATACAAATTCTAATTAATTGATGTGCTTCATACACGCGATGTGACAGAATATGATAGGACTACAAGTAGGAGAGACTCGTGAAGAATTTTATTACGAATAGAAATAATTATGTGTGATAAACTTTTACAGCTGGGATTATAATCAGATTCTGAGAGATGTTATGAGTATGTGTCTTGTTATAATGTCATCATTACGACTCATATGTGGTCGACAAGTTGAAGAGAACTTCCCTTGGTTTGATGTATAGCGCAATGCATCATTTAGGTGAATATATTTGATCTATGGAACCGTTTTAGGGAACCGCGATAGCTCAGTGGTTAGTGAACTGGACTACTACGGACAAGGGGTAGGGTTCGATCCCAACCGACGGCTCCGGGTTCACCCAGCCTTAAATGGGTACCGGATTTTTTCTGGGAAAGTAAAAGCAGCACGGGCGTAATACCGACCACATTTCATGTGCTGAAGGTCTGAAATATAGGGTCACTAACACCATATTTTTCCCTATACGCCAGACGGTACTTTACTTTACTTACGGGCGTAATACCGATCACATTACCCCAAAAATCATGTGCTGATGGTCTGTAAAATGTATGGCCACTAACACAATATTCCCTATACGCCACTTGGCGTGACGGGAATACTTTACTTTTTTTTAATGGTATCGTTTTTTGTCAGTTTTTCGGACTTTACTTGCACGTTCGGTAAGAGTAATTTCCATTTAGAGGATACATTCCAAGAATTCTTAGAGAGCGTGAAAAGGCTTTGAGATTAAAAGACTAGTAGGTAGGTGATGTTTGTAAAAATGCTGCACTGAAAGGTTACCGCTAATGAATTGTTTCAGGACTTCTTAAGGAAGCATTTTGAGAAGTCACATAGCATCGTGGAGGGAAGACTTAGAAAACTATTATTGGTAAATATGTGATGAGACGTTGTGTAGATCTCTGGTAAGTATTATTATAGTTATTGAGTTATTTTCGGGTCATGATAATTGACTCCGAACATGTCCATAGGTGCTCAGATCCCCTCCTCAACAATTATCGCAGTGTCCAGCGACTGACGACTTCAGTTCTGTGTTGGTTGATAAGTCTTCTTACACGCCCACTAAGTTTCTCGTTTCTGTCTGTGTCCATCTTAACTCTCATCTCTTTCATCCGAAGGAGAGACGTATTAGCATAGTTTTGTAACAAAATAGTTTACTGAACTGTTCCTAGAAGTGTTCAAGAACTGAAGATAGTAAGTGGTTTGGGGACAGGCAGGTGGCTGGCAAATCACTTATTAGGTAGACAGGCAGGTGGCTGGCAAATCACTTATTAGGTAGACAGGCAGGTGGCTGGCAAATCACTTATTAGGTAGACAGGCAGGTGGCTGGCAAATCACTTATTAGGTAGACAGGCAGGTGGCTGGCAAATCACTTATTAGGTAGACAGGCAGGTGGCTGGCAAATCACTTATTAGGTAGACAGGCAGGTGGCTGGCAAATCACTTATTAGGTAGACAGGCAGATAGTTAAATATTTTTTTGTTGGCTGCGGGGATTTATAGAGTATGGATGGATGGGTGCGTGGGTGGGTAGGTGGGTGGATGGATGGATCAGTTGAGTGAGTGAATGGGTAGATCAATACGTGTTACATCAGCACTTGACTTTAAAAAAAAATAAAATAAAATAAAGCGATGTGCAGAGAGTAAATGAAACCGACCGAGATAGATAGAGAGAAAGAGAGAGAGAGAGAGAGAGGGGGGGGGAGAAAGAGAAAGAGAGAGAGAGAGAGAGAGTTTGTAACTAAAATCAGTTGGTTCAAGTTTGAATAAATACATATTTCTGATTGTTATTTTCTTGCTTGTTTATCTATGTGTGCTAGAGGTGATGGATCGTTTTCAAGTCATAGTTTTAGGAATTATATGATTATGTCTAGAGATAAATAATTAGTTAACATACGCCAAATATTACATAATATAAGTAAAAAAAAAAGTAAAGAGCCCCCGTCACGCCAAGTGGCGTATAGGGAATATGGTGTTAGTGACCATAAATTTTACAGACCTTCGGCACATGATTTTTGGGGTAATGTGGTCGGTATTACGCCCATGCCGCTCTACTTTCCCAGAAAAAAATCCGGTACCCATGTAAGGCTGGGTGAACCCGGAAGCCGTCGGATGGGATCGAACCCTAAATCTTTACCTTTGCAGTCCAGTTCACTAACCACTGAGCTATCACGGCTTCCATTACATAATATGCACACATAATATTTAACTTACACAAACTATTAGTTAATATCATCTCTGCATCGAAGTTTGCCTACCATGGAGCGCCATTCCGTTCTGTCTTTTGTTTTGATATTTTGATAGGGCAGGTTGTCATAAGCTGACTTGTCTATCTTTTGATGTTACTCGTTCATGTTAGTCTTAGTCTGCATCTGCCTCTTTTACATTGTATACCCACTACTAAGATTACTTTTATTAGGCTTCAGTGTCTTTTAACATGCTCCAAAAATTTAATTTGTCTTGTTTGAATTGTGTTTAGTAGTTCTCTTTTCATTTTTAGTTGTTTTAAGACTTCTTCATTTGTTTTCTTTTCTTTCCATCAAATTCTACATATTCCTCTATATATCCACATTTCAAAGGCTTCAATTCTCTGTTCTGTTTTCTTGTCGAATGTCCATGTTTCTGCACCATACAGAAATGTTGAGACGATATATCATTTTGCTATTCTTAGTTTTAGTCTTGGTGTTATTTGCTTTAATGGTAGTATATTTTTATGGCATTAAACTTACTTTTTGCCATTCCTACTCTTTTGTTTATTTCAGTTGTTCGTTTCCGTCGCTGGTTATAGTATGCCCAAAGTAGTTGTAGCTCTGAACAGTCTCCAGGTCTATTCCTTCAATTTTGATATCCACTTGTCGGTTTTTAATATTATCTTTGTTTTTGATCATAGTTATAGTCTTTTTGATATTCATATCTAATCCATATGTTTTGCTTGTCATGTTTATTTCATTAAGTAATTGTTGTGGATCTTTAGGATTTTCTCCTAGTAATATAGTATCATCAGCATGTCTTAAGTTACTGATCATCTTTCCATTAATATTTTGTCCTGGCACCTTTGTGATGTTTTTAGCGATTTGCTCAGTGTATAGATTGAACAAACATGGTGATAATATGCATCCCTGTCTTATTCTTCTTTTTATATCAATAGGTGTAGGGTTCTCTTTGTTATAGTTTATTATTGCTGTAATAAGAAAGCTAACGACCACCGAAATGAAATGTGTCAGAAGAATGACAGGAAACAGATTAAGGGACAGAGTAAGAAACACCGACCTGAGGAAGAAACTCGAAACTGAACCAGCCATCCAATACATAAAGAAACAACAGATAAATTGGTTCGGCCATATAACAAGACAAAAAGAAATAACAATGACTCAAAGAGCCATAAACAAACGCTACTAAAACGCTAGATTAAGAGGAAGACCGAGAAAGAGATGGATAAAGGGAATACTAGAGTCACTAGGAGGGATAACACCAGAAGAGGCCAACAGAAGAGCAAAGAATCGCAGAGTGTATCTCCCCTCGACGCCAACGGCAATGGAGGAATGATAGAGGAAGAAGAAGCTGTTCGTTTCCTGTATAAATTACATATTAGTCGTATACCTGCGTCATATACATGTATATCTTTTAGGCAGTCTATAAGTTGTATAAGGTGTTTTCTATCAAAAGCTTTGGTGTAGTCTATGAAACAGGCATACATTAGTTTGTTTACTTCAGTGTACTTTTCGATTAATGTCCTTATGTAGAGTATATGGCTTCTTTTGTCCCAGCAAAATGATTTCCAGCTTTCTTAAATATACACACGGTGACATTTCTTCTTTAATGAGCCATATACTCTCACAGACAAAACAAAAGAAACAAACCTAACACGACTAAGCAAGTAGATGTACCAGAATATTTCGAGCGTCATACTTTTTTTTGCAGCAGCAGAAATATCCTTTAACACCAGCACTATTTCAGACAACAGTTGGCTATCATATCCCAACTTTTTTTTTAGTTTTATGGGTGCTGTCCTAGGTTTTTTGACAGTACATGCGGCTTTTAATAACTTATGTTTGTCTAGCTCTGATTTTCTCCCTTTTTTTCTATTTATTTAATTTAAACGGCTCAACCTGCTGTAGAGGGCATAGATTTTATACTAACAAGAATGCAGTCAGCCATGACAAGAGAAACTGACAGCAAGTCTGTCCTCATTTGTATATGCGGTACAGACCTTGAAATGATGATCACAGATAGGGAGCCAGTAACAAAGAGAAAATACAACAACAAACAAAAGGGAAAAAGCAAAACAATAAAAAAAAATTAAAAGTGGAAGAATCAAGATAAACTCTCAATGAAAAATTAAAGAGCAATTCAAGACACCTATCTGTGGAATGACACATTCAGAGTGTAAAGAGAAAAAATAACTGAGAGCTTAAGAGAATGGCTTGGGAGAAGGTCAACAACAGAAATGATAAATTACTGCGGAGATCGAAAGTTGTGAAGAGGCATGATTACCTACGCCAGCATGCTTGGTACTTGATGATGATGTGTCATTATATTCGACCACTACTTCTTCAGCCTTCTAGTCTCTCATATGAATCTAACTGTGAATGGTTACATGTAACTACTGTTGAGGTTATGAGCATAGAAAAATGGGCATTGCCATACTGGATGCAGAAAAAAATAATTATTAGAAAAACATGGCAAATCTATTACTGTCCTTTGAACCAAAAACGACATTCAAGCGATGCCCTGAGCTAGGAAATAAGAGAAGCTGCTCAGAAAAGATAATGAAGATACTCTTTACATGATAATATAGCACGTCGGGGAACAGATCAGTGTTCACATTCTGTTCGGTTTCGCCTTATGTCTTTTGGCGTTTGCTGAGACTGCTATGATGGGGACTACATCTACCTTTCTTTGTTTGGGAGATCAGTTAGTAATTCGGATGATTCCACTGGCACGGGCGGTTGAGCAATTATGGATTTTAATTCGTTTGCAGTGTTACTGGGGCCTTCTATAACCATACACTTGGCGCTTTCACGTAACTGTTTTGCTCATTGTTCTTAAAAAGAAACGGTTCTGCTAGAATAAATAGTACACGTAAAAGAGAAAGAAGAAACGAGAGAGAGAGAGAGAGAGAGAGAAAGAGATAATTTGAGAAAGTTCTAGCAAATAACAAACAGAAAAAACTATCTCACTCTAGAATATGTATATATATATATATGCAGTGCACTGATCAGATTACATGGGCATGCTCTTTCATTCTGAAAAATTAGCAAATGTAAAATAAACACAAAAACTATATGTTTTCAAATATAATAAGACGATTTATTATACCGACATTAACAGACCAGGAATCGACCATTGTTTTATGTGTTTCTGATATTGGCAAAAGTATCAGTCCAGAATTTTTAGAAATTGTGCAAACAAAAAATACAAAGATGACTGAAATGACAGTAACGCCAATGAAAAACATGAGATGAACTGTGTAAAAGGTCTGTGCCGTTGAATTGTATAAACGAAATGTCAAGACTGTGAGCTTTAATCAGCTGAGTGCTGTATTTTTTGCTATTGCTTGCAAACCTTACAGGACGCTAAATATATAAAGATCATCGATGGGTAGCGGGCCCTCAAAGAAGACAAATAAACACAGAAATAGTGTCCCTTCAAACATCAGGAAAAATCACTGAAGAGACAATACTAGTGGATAGAGTCTAGAGTAGTTAACTGTACGTGATGTCAGCTACAGTGAACTCAAACAGCGAGGTTCTAACGCAACAAATGTCTACTTACTTATTGTATAAGGATCTTTCTGTCCTAAATTCGCAAATATTAGGTTGCGTGTAGGACTTGGCCAAGACTTGATTGGAGTGCCCATTAATCTGATTATTAACTTGAATCATACAAGACCAACTCACTCAAACCCATAGCATCAGTTGCAAAAATGAAGTTAATTCACCACTTACTACAAATTATGCGACTATATTTCTAATAATAACACATTAAATGGTCGGTTTGTAATTTGTAGTTTTCATATCTGAATTGGCAAACATTAATTGGAGGAGAAAAAACTCAGCGATGTATAAAAAACATGTGGCTAAATCAGGACTTTACAAAATACAAACAAAGCTACGTAAAGGACAACAGGATGAAGTACAAATGAATAAAACACAGCTGCAAAACAACTTTCGGAAAAAAACAACTATCAAAAGGCAGGCGGTATATAATAGATGGGCGCAGTACAACTAAAAATCGCAAATGGATAAGAAACTGCAGATCTGGTTTAAAGAAAACTAAAACTAGACAGTCGAATACAACAGCTGGATCATGCTGAAGTCGGATGTGTTGGGCCGAAAGGCGCAAATATCACAGTTATACTGCAAACCACAACACAACGCAGACACGCCCACTTAACGCCCTTTTAAGGGCGGATGATGAAGAGGTGTACTCCTTTAGTCATCGGGTGAATGCAAGCAAGCAAGCAACAGCTGGATAATAGCGCAATTAAGGGAAAACGATCAACTTAAGTGAGTGTCAGACGAGCTGTATGGCACTCATGATGGCGACAAGAGATAACTTACATCCGTGATATGAGCCTTGGAAACTGATTACTGAAAAGATGAGTAAAAGGGTAGCTGAAAGAAAGATAGTTGACAAGTGGATATATTTGAGATTAATAAAGTGCAGTTGGATAAAAGATACAGAGATAAAGCATTAAGGACAAGCAATGACATGACGTAGGTTGCCAGTATCTGGGGAAAGTCAGGTATTGTCCCACAACCTGCTTTATTTAGTCATTGTTACTGCGATGTTTTTCTTTTCTAATGTTGTGATCTTAGGAATGTTGCGCCAGGGGGGCAGCCGCTTTTTAGCACATCTTCCCCCTTCCCCGCAAAAAAAAAACAACCTACGCAACTCAGTACCGTTACGTTAAAGAATAAGAGAAAATTAAATATCATCATCATCGAGTGCCGTCTCCGCATCGAAGTTTGGCTACCATGGAGCGCCATTCCGCTCTGTCTCATGCTTTTATGGTACAGGTTGTCATAGGTTGTCTTGTTTATCTATCTTTTGATATTACTCGTCCATGTTATTTTGGTCTGCCTCTGCCTCTATTACCCTGTATTTTCCTATCCAATATTACTTTTTTAGTAGGCTGTTGTGTCTTGAGAATTCCATTTGTCTCGTTCTAGTTGTATTTAGTAGTTCTCTTTTAATTTTTAGTTGTTTTAAAACGTCATCGTTTATTAACTGAAATATAATTTGTCAAAAACCAATAAGGTTATATATTGTAAGTAGAAGTAAAGAGCCGCGTCATGCCAAGTGCCGTATAGGGAATATAGTGTTAGTGACCATAATTTTTATAGACCTTTGGCACATGATATTTGGGGTAATGTGGTCGGTAATACGCCCGAGCAGCATTACTGTGCTAGAAAAAAATCCAGTACCCATTAAGGCTGGGTGAACCCAGCAGCCGTCGATCAGGAACGAACCTGACACTCTTATCCTTTGTAGTCCAGTTCACTAACCACTGAGCTATCGCGGCATTCTGTTATATATTGTAGCCAGATCTAAATGCTCATCTCATTAATCTTGTCATTATAATTACTTATCCTGTATTATTGTTTTCACCCAGTGCAGGATGTTTTTAATGAGTATTTCTGTTTACAATGAATCTAGAATAAACTGCACTTTTCAATTTATCTATGTATTCTTAATTTAATATTTCAACAGCGTAAATTAAACTCAAGAAATGCTCAGATTCATGCGATTTCCTGACAGTGTATTTGATCATCTTTATTCATTCATTTTCCATCACATTTCAGTTAACCAAATTTAGCAGCGTTTTTCCGGGAGTACCATGTTTAGATAAAGCAAGGTCATGGTCTTCTTTGTTCCTATCGCTAGCCGTTAACTATACGTTAATCACGTGCTAAATCTCGGACCCCCACATTATTTTCATCAGCATCTGAACTGAAAGCGGCCAGCAACTCATAGCTGACTGCTTGCGTGAGGATCAGCTGCAACAGCCGATGACGATCCAATTCCACTTCCCAGCGGTGCTCACTGAAACAGACTAATTAGGGGAGTACGGATCGAAGAAGGAAAGCAACAAAGTGCTCAAAAATAGTATATATCTATTGAACTTTCGAGCAGCCCATAGGGCATAGACACAGATACTCTCGCTTTTTCTAAATTTTCTTTCTAGCAGCCTCAATCTTGCAAGGTATTTTATCAAATCTCACCATTTGTCTCTGTTCTGTGCAAGCATCTCGATCTCATTAAGGGAGCCGATTCCTGCTTCTTTTGAATCCCGGATCAATGTTCTTCTCAGTGTTTCTATGGGTCGGCCTCTTTTCCTCCGACCTGTTGTTTCCCACATGAGGGTTTACTTCGTTATTCGGTTATTATCTCTTCTCATCACGTGTCTAATATTTGTCCATCGTCTTTTCTTGATTACTGCCTTGATTGTTGCCTTAGCTATTCTGATTCTAATTTCTTTACTAGTATCACCTTCCCGATCAATGTGACTTCCAATATAGACAAAGTGATTAAACTCTTCCGCTGTTTTGTTTTCCGTGTATATTCTGTCATCTGTTGGAATTAAGTTTTTCATGACTTTAGTCTTTTCATAATTGATCTCAAGCCCAATTTTGCTGGCTATTGATGATAGTTCATTTGTGTTTTCCTGCATCGTTTTTAACTGACTGATGATGAGGCCTATGTCATCAGCAAAGTCGAGGTCCTATAACTGGCCTCTATGTATCCATTCGATGCCGTTGTTACCAGTGCAGCATTTATTCATTATGCAATCCATAGCTATTCCAAATAATAAGGGCGATAAAATACATCCTTATTTAACCCCAGTTTCTACTGGGAAACATTCGCTCAGCAAAATAATTTGCTTAAACTCTTCGAATCCAGAAAAACGCGCTGACGACGAAACACATTTATTTAATTATTTATCATATTCCAGTAACAGTGCATTCATGTTGTGCACCATTTTTGTTTAAAATTGACAGTTTGATCAGTTTTAATTTGAAACTACATTTTTACCGAAGGTTTGAACATATGCAGTTTTGATGCTCACGTTTTGAAGTCGGATAACTCTGTCCACATTTGGACAATAATTTCCGAGTTAAGCTGTTAATGCGGATATTTTGGGCCGGAGGGTGTCAATATTGCAGCTTGCTGTATACCACAACACAACGCATCTAGGCCCACTGAACGTCCCTTGAAGGGCGGACGATCGCAACAGTAGAAGTATACTATATTTAATCCTCCCTCGTTCGCTTTTAGCAGTCAATTATAAGTCGATCACGTGTTACATCTCGGTTCGACTTATGTGTAGCATCGTCACCGTTGTCATAAGAAATGTCTCATCTCTTCTTTATAAAGTACTAATGCTTAATTGAGCCTTTCCCATTCTAACATTTCACTTAACTTACCATGCCCATTACATCTCTCTTTTACTGACTTCAACAACAGTAGCAAGTAAGGGACGTGTCGTCAGATTTGTCATGTTCATCGCAGCCACGATTAATTACACCAGACCACTAAAAGAAGGCACGGAAAGTACTCTCAGATTTATATCTTACTCCGGGTACGGTTCAGTCCATTAGCTTATCTTCTCTTCACGAGTTATGTAGCTTATGTTATATGTGTGTGTGTGCTCGCACACGTGTGTGTGCTCACGTGTTTGTGTTTCCTGTCCTTAGTTATGCCTTCTAGTCTAAATGCTGATTTTTATCTGATGTACTGTAATTATGAGTTACAAGAAATGTTGGACATTATAGTAAAAGAAAGCAAAAATAAAGGACTCAGCCTTAATAGCAAAAAGACAGAGGTAATAGTAACAACAAAGAAAAAGGCATCACCTCAGTGCAAAATAAAGACAAGTGGAACAATATTAAAACAGGTAAATGAATTTAAATATTTGGGAACTTTGTTAACCTCGGACGGAAGATGTACAAAAGAGGTGAGATGCAGAATGGCTCAGGCAAAAGCAGCTTTCCAAAAAATGAGGAAGATACAATGCAATCCATTTTTGACAATAGAAACAAGAAAAAGAGTTCTTAAATGTTATGTAGAGCCAGTCTTAACATATGGATGCGAATCATGGACAATATGACAACAGACAAGAAAATCACTGGAGTCTGTAGAAATGTGATTTTACAGAAGAATGTTCAGAGTACCATGGACAGCTAAGAAGAGTAATGAAGATGTTCTGAGAGAGGTAAAAGCAAAAAGATAGATAATTTCCAATATTAGGAAGAAACAATCATCATTTTTTGGCCATGTAATGAGGATAGAACAACTGGAATATATTGTGACAACTGGAAAAATTGAGGGACCAAGAGATAGAGGGTAGCACAGAGAAAAAATAACAGACAGCTTAAGAGAATGGCTTGGCAGAAGATCAACAACATAAATAATAAATAGCTGCCGAGATCGAAAGTTGTGGAGAGACATGATCACCTACGCCAGTAGGCCCGGTACTTCATAATAAGTAAAAAGTAAAGTACCCCCGTCACGCCAAGTGGCGTATAGAGAAATATGGTGTTAGTGACCCTATATTTTACAGACCTTCAGCACATGATTTTTGGGGTAATGTGGTCGGTATTACGCCCGTGCTGATTTACTTTCCCAGAAAAAAATCCGGTACCCATTTAAGGCTGGGTGAACCCAGAAGCCGTCGGTTGGGATCGAACCCTACCCCTTGTCCTTTGTAGTCCAGTTCACTAACCACTGAGCTATCGCGGCTCCCGGTACTTGATAATGATGACTGTAATTAAACAGATCTGTATCTATAATGTGTTTGTTTGTTGTGTGTGTGTGTGCTTGCGTGCGTGTCTGTGTGCTCGCGTGTGTGCATACGCGCACGAACTGAAAACATTTCTCCATTCTTGGAGAATCATTTTAAAATAAACAGCGTACTCCTAGGCGTTGTTTCTGTAGCCTCAGATATGTTTGTAAGTATAGTTTTGTGTGTATGTAGTATTTTTTTTTTACGGTGGAGTGAACTAATCATAAACATTATCTTCTAGGGCACGTACACAATGTTTATAAGGATGTATCTTTATTGGAATGTTTACACACATATGGGTGAGACCGTTTCCTGTAATATCTTAGATATATAATTATGTTTACTTTCCACGTGAAAGTGTATCAGGCTTCTATTTTGTTTTCAGGTGGTGGATCTTCTTCTGGGCGGTGACCTACGCTACCACATGCAGGAGGATCTCAACTTTACAGAGCAGCACGTTCAGCTCTACCTGGCAGAACTAGCTCTTGCCTTGGATTATCTGCGAAGTAAATTTGTTTTGCACAGGTGAGACGGGATGGCAGACTGAAACAGTTGTTTGTACAGCGAGTATAAGCAGTGTTTTGCACAGGTGAGATGGGATGGCAGTCTCAAACAGTTGTTTGTACAGCGAGTATATGCAGTGTTTTGCACAGATGAGACGGGATGGCAGACTGAAACAGTTGTTTGTACAGCGAGTATAAGCAGTGTTTTGCACAGGTGAGATGGGATGGCAGTCTCAAACAGTTGTTTGTACAGCGAGTATATGCAGTGTTTTGCACAGATGAGACGGGATGGCAGACTGAAACAGTTGTTTGTACAGCGAGTATAAGCAGTGTTTTGCACAGGTGAGATGGGATGGCAGACTCAAACAGTTGTTTGTACAGCGAGTATAAGCAGTGTTTTGCACAGATGAGACAGGATGGCAGACTCAAACAGTTGTTTGTACAGCGAGTATACGCAGTGTTTAGCAAAAGAGGCACTCTTACTGCTAAGCGTAATATGCATGTTCGTGCTGAAGTCGGATGTATTGGGCCGAAAGATCGCAAATATAGTTTTACTAAAAATCACGACACAATGCATACACGTGCACTTCACGTCCTTGTAAGGGCGGATGACGAAACCATGTATTTATTTAGTTGTCGAGTTAACGCAAGCAAGCAAATGTTCATCCACACACTTGTATTCCAAGTAAGGGACCAAACGTTACCAAATGTTTTAGAACAACTGCATCGTACAGCAAAGTCTCTTGATTGTAGAGTAGATGAGAACATATGATACACATTCAAATTGTATGTTGATTTCACAGCTTTGGAATGAGTACAATCAAACATGATGCAACATTTTTAAAACATTGAAAATTCCCAAATGAAATGTCAACAGATTAGTCCGTAAATAAACAAAAATAGGACATGGAATCGGGCGAAAATAAGGTATGGTGGGATGGGGCGAAATTTTGGGCAGTAAGGACCAATGGTGTTTGATCCAAATCGTTCAGGCTATAGTTATGTAGAGTGAAGGAAACATACAGCAGTACGTGATCGAGAACGTTCAGCGGTATCTAATGTTACTGTCCAGTGGATGATGCATTGGATGAATTACACAGAATTGCTGCACATGTCAACATAACAGTGACTATATGCACTCATGTCAACATGACAATGACTATATGCGCTCATGTCAACATGACAATGACTATATGCGCTCATGTCATACCTCCAAAACATGATTGCAAATGATGAATGTGCTAGTAACGAAACAATAGTCTCGACCTAAACCAAATTGGAAACGTTTGGGAAATAATCAAGAATCAATTTAAAAAAGAGGGACTCAGGGACGTTGAACAGTTGAAGAAGGTAGATAAGATATACTGGGACAGTCTGACTCACAAGTATCTACAAACACTTGTGGGAAGTACTCCTCGCCGCAGCCCGGGTTTGCCTTGCAGGATGTATTGATCCATGCCAGGCTGTTATGCTATGATAGAAAGGAGAGAACACTATTCAATGTAGTGTTAATGTCAACATTTGTACTATCATGGCATACTTCATTGGTAATGTTGTCAGCAACACGCAGACTGCTCCCCCTCTTTCTCTCTCTCTTTCTCTTTTATCTCTCTCTTTCTCTCTCTCTCTCACTTTCTCTCTTTCTCTTTCTTTCTCTCTCTCTCTTTCTCTTTCTTTCTCTCTCTTTTACCCTCTCTTTCTCTCTCTCTTTCTCTCTCTCTCTCTCTTTTTCTCTCTCTCTTTCTCTCTCTTTTTCTCACTCTCTCTTTCTCGCTCTCTTTCTCTCTCTCTTTCTTTCTTTATCTCTTTCTCTCTCTCTTTTTCCCTCTCTCTTCTCTCTCTCTTTCTTCCACTCTCTTTCTTTCTCTATTTCTCTCACTCTGTCTTTCTCTCTCTGTCTTTCTCTCTCTCTCTCTTTCTTCCACCCTCTTTCTTTCTCTATTTCTCTCTCTCTTTCTCTCTCTCTCTCTCTCTCTCTCTCTCTCTCTCTCTCCTCTTCCCAAGATAAAAAAATGCTGGTTCTCAAGAGCGAACCTTAAGGCCGGTGGATTGGAAGATGAAATCTGACCCCTCGTTAGTAGTATACCATTTTGAGAAAACAGTTGAGAAAATGTTAAAACAACGAGTATGAATATGATGAAGAACGACAACAAATAATTCAACGTTCCCACCAAATCAGGCCTCCTGCGAAGCCACCGACAGTACACGCATACACACAAATACAACATGTAGAGTATAAATAACATAGGAGAACTACTTGTTTGAGTCTTACGTTGATGAACTCTTTCTATTTCAGAAAGTGCTTTTCAATTAGTGAAATAATTTGCGTGGGCTGTGTCGTAGACTAAAATATAACTTCATAATGTTAAAACAATGCTTTGTGGTTTCCGGGCTATAGATTCAAGCAGTGAATCGATTTTCACAGCAATTGGTTTGACCACGTTATATCCTGTCTGTGAGGTGGACCTGCGCTCGATCAATCAGAAAGCTTGAAAAATGTGGAATAGCTTTTTATATGGGGCTGCCTGTCATTGGGAACTGTGGCCACTGAGGAGTGAAGGGCATTAATTAGAGATTACGCGAGTTCATCTTGTCGCGGCTTTATCGAGGGGCAGTGAGTTAGGTCTACAAAAATAAGGACTTGAAAACGTAATCTCCTGGTGTGGCTGTTATTAAGTGGGTTATCATTTGTGTTTCTAATTTGTTTATAGGTGTAGCTCGGATTGAATCAATTTGGACAAATGTCTTTGTTACAAGTTTTGTTACTTCTCTGTCCATGGTATTCTCAGTGTTTTTTTTTTTTAGTATTCTTAACTTGCTCTTCAAGTCATTGGTGTGTTTTTCAGCAGATCTGTCAATAGTCCACATCTCACAGCCATATGTTGCTAATGATAAATTAGATGTTCTTAAAAACTTCAGTTTTGTTGCAGTATCAGTTCATTGCCTCATGTTTTACAGTTGTTTTATTCATTCGGACGTGAACTTCCTGTCAATATGGTGGATAGGCGACAGGAACAATTGAAGACTATGTATGAAAAGTGTTCCTTGTTGCAGTTTCCTCCTTTTCCAAGTCCGGTTTGTTGCAGGAGCTACTGAGTTTAGTGCTCTGGGCGCACCGTGAGCTGTGTGTTTCATCTGTTTTGATCATGTTTCGATATTTCAATTGTTTACGATGAATGCTGATATCGTATGACAAGGAAAAGTTGGCTATGTTCACTTTCTGTGCGGTTTCGCCGTATGTCTTTTGACGTGTGCAGAGACTGCTATGATGGGGACTACCGTTACCTTTCTTTGGGAGATGAGTTAGTAATTCGGATGATTCCACTGGCACGGGCGGTTGAGCAATTATGGATTTTAATTCGATTGCAGCGATACCTGGGCCTTCCATAACCATTTATTCATCGCTGCATTCATTCAGTTTTCTTTTATCTCCATTGTAGTCTTTCCATCGTTTGGTATCAATGGGCAAAGATATACACAGTTATCAACTCTTTCCCTTTTTTCTTCCATTCAAACACATACTTTTCCTGTTTACATTTTATAGTGTGTGTGTTTCTTGGACTGGGATAGAGGTTCTGTTTTTTTTCACAATTGAATTCAAATAACGTTAACAAATTCTCAGCATCACTTTGTTGAATTGATACAAGAAATGTATTTTGTTCTATAACAAACTAGTCTAATATTATTTTCAATAAGCTGCTTGTTGGTCTGTAGAAAACATGCCTTGTGCGCCATCTAACCCTAACTCATAGCTTTTTGTTCTATAACAAACTAGTCTAATATTATTTTCAATAAGCTGCTTGTTGGTCTTTAGAAAACATGCCTTGTGCACCATCTAACCCTAACTCGTAGCTTTTTGTAAACGATTTGGCGCCGCTCATAAATGCTGTCACTCATTTTTAATTTTCTTTTTCTTTCTTCATTTTTTAATTTAAAAAATACAATTGCTGTGGTCATCGTCAATTGTCGTTCTTACACATTTCCTGAAACCGAGAAAAACGCTTATTATGTAGCACGATCATTCATGGACGCTCACGCAAACAATAAGAGAGTTGGTTTTTTAAAACAAAATATTTCAGAAAAAAAAAAATCTGAATACGTTGAGTAAAAAAGGAAAATGAATACAGAAGACAACTAGCTTGTAAACAATATCTTACACAGGAAATGAAATATATCGGCCACACAGACCTAGAAAGAACAGTACTGGAAGGCGTGGTTAACAAAAACGAAACAGTGCTGGGCTGGGCCTAGAAGAAGGTGTTTTCAGGACTTCAAAGAGATCTTAAATTTGACAACAAATGAAATGGAAGATCTGGTAAGAGACAGATTCTTTCAAATAGGTTATGATAAATGCAACGTTCTGTAAAGGACATGCGTGTAGATGGTTATGATAAATGCAACGTTCTGTAAAGGACATGCGTGTAGATGGTTATGATAAATGCAACGTTCTGTAAAGGACATGCGTGTAGATGGTTATGATCTGTAAAGGACCCAGTAAACGTATGCTAAGAAAGCTAAGAAAGACAAAAAAGCCATATCGATCATTCGAAACTGACATCTTATGCTCAATGGTGCGCGCCTTAAGCTCTCAGCCGCCGAGATTTCATATAAAAAATTATTAACATTCGTCATATTCATTGCAAAAGCTCGACAAATATCTAGTACTATTCTGGTGTGATGACTATTTCGGGGTCAGTCAGCGAAAATTATTAAGAAAAGTTCTCCGAAGTTTCCAGAAGGTAATTCATAGATGCGGAATATATATATATACCAGAATCAATTTTTTGTTCTTCAAATTTTCATGATTTATTACTGTATTTTTTTTTCCATGAAAAGAGGTTTTAACGCGTTTATTAACCATCTGCTTCTGAATCCTTAGCTTTTTTAGGTTTGATCTTTTGAAACACTTGAGTTTAATCTTAGTTATAGTACAGAAGTTTACCAAATAAATGATGTCACACTTTCAGCTTATGTTATGCAGGACGATATTCTATTTCATTATTTGATTTGCGTTAGTTTTGTTTGAAAATTGGCATTACTGGTAGTAAGGGTTCAAAGAAACTGTTTAATCTCATTAAATTGTACACCCAAACGGTGCAGACTTGTTCTTGTAATTTGCTTTACATTTTAATAAAATAGTTCCACAAAATGAGTATTATTATTGAAAACATGAGATGAAAGCTGCCAGCAAGTTTCAATGTCGTCACTTGTTTTGAATTTGAAATATTTTCCTGCAAAAACGAAAGATTCCACACACGGGCTGGGGAAATGAGAGAAAACATTGCCCATATCTGTCATTTTCTACAACAAAAGCATGTCAACAGATGTATTTTCCATTCTCTGCATTTATAAAATATAATGTGATATTAAATGTATTGTCTCTTTTCCTTTTGCCTATCATAAAACCAATCTGAACAATGCTGATCTCATTTCCCAGTTTTCTATAGATTCTTCCCATGATAATTATAAGCATGAAATTGCCTGCATGCTTAATTAATTCATGCAATTGTTCGGTAATCGTTGCATTCTTTCGACTTTTCCTTTTTGTGGTACATAATAAATGTAGTTCTATTTAAATCTTTCGGCCATATGTCGTCCATACAAATCTTTTTACACAATGAATGAATTATATACTTTCATGATCGGTTCTCCTCCTGCTTTAATGAATGCGCTCTCCTCTTATCTCATTGTACCCTGGTGCTTTCCCATTTTTTAGACTTTTTATAGCCAATTCTGTTTCATCCAATCATTCTAGTTCATTTTCTTCTGCAATGCTGGTTTGAAGGCATCGTTGTTGTGGTTATTGATTTCGGTAAACTTTTCGCTGCTTCTTTTCCACAGGTTAGGTATAACAGAAATAACCGTCAAGGTTATACGATGTCTGTTGATGGTTACCTTATGTTTTGGTATAAATTTGTCAGTTATAGATTTTATTTGTCTCAACATTTATAGATTTTATTTATCTCAACATTTATGGATCTCGTCCATATGTTTTGATAGTGTTCTATGTGCCCATGTGTTTTATTTCGGAGCCAAAAAATATCCCTGAAAATTCTTCATCGAAAGAGAAAAACACAACAGGAAAATAAATTCATGGCACGAAAATACATTGAAGGAAAATTCATCGTAGCAGGTTTTTTAAATGTAGGAATCGAAAAGGCGGGATTGGCGAATAGAACGTTTGTAGGACTTGCGCGGATAATTTAGACTTTATTATTATATAATATAGCAACGTATCTGCAGCTTGCTACTTTGCTTTTACTCGGAAACAAATAGAGTTTTATCTAAATAGATTAGAACGTTTGTAGGACTTTTACTGATAATTCAAAGGTTAATATTATACATCGCAGCTTATCTGCAACTTTTCCTCTGACACGAATAAAACACTATCAAAACAGATGAAAACGTTTGTAGGATTTGCGTCAACAACTCACAAAAATAGTGAAACATTTGTATCATAAACTGCTTCCCTGCTATGTAGTCTCGACGACTACAGCTTATTCCTGAACTTTTCCTGTGAACTGATTCCCAGATTAAACAGATTACAACGTTTGTCAGTTTTGAGACAACTCACAAAAATAATATTTTACGAAAACACTTTCAAAATGTAAAACCTGTTTTAAGCAAAAAAGCAAAATAATATTTGTGTATTTATCATTTCAGATGTAACTAAGGACTAATTTTTGTGACCAGGATAAATATTCAGAGATGGCACTAGGATTTATTTTTAACCAAAACATATAAACTAAAATTAAAAGATAATGGTCATATATTTATAAAGGATGTTGACTGTTGCATTGTTGGGTTTTATGACATTTATACAACTACTACGACGCTGAACGGCAAATGAGGAAGGAAAGAAGATACAACTACTAGTTTTCCTGTTTAGAAAATACTATAATATTGTAGCTCGCGTTATGTATTATCCACTAAAAAAAATCCAATTTCGTTAAGCCTTATCTGTGCAAAATCTAAACAATGTTTTCCTGTTGAACCTGTTGAATTGTGTTGAAGCTGTAGTCCGCAGCAACAACTTGGATACATACATGTGTTCTTGATGTCTGTGGCTCATTTCTGAACTTATCTTCTAACATTTCTGTTCTAGTCATTCAAGTTATTTTAGTCGCACTTCATTTGATGAACTCACTGTACCAAACTTACTACATTTATGATAACTTGGCTTTGTGACTTGTGATTTCGCGAATCATAATATTGACGGTCTTTGTTCAGACGAGTTCGCTGGCACCATTATAGCCATTGGCTGTTGCTATCATTGTAGCACCAAATATGCTCATTTCTTCTCTTTACGTCAATACTCTGCTACACGCAGAATCCTGGAATGAAATTTTCCCGCGATTTATTTTTCCAGCGATGAAAATCTTACCTCCGATGAAATTTCCACGCTGTTTTTTTTCTTTTGATCAATCTTAACTCCGATGAGGTAAACCTCTGCTGTTTTTTTTCCATTCGATGAGTTTTATCTGCGGTGAAATTTCCCCGCTGTCTTTTTCAATCTGAGTCAATTGTTCTAACATTTGTATAAGATATCCTCCACCCTCCCCTCCCCTCTTTTTGCACTATACAAATTTAAGTATGAGTTTTTTGACTGCATATATATATATATATATATATATATATATATATATATATATATATATATATATATATATATATATATATATCTGTATACATTAGTATAAGACCCCCACCAAACAGATATACCACATACACAGACATACAATATTCAGGCACACAACGCTCTTGGTAAGACACAGTTGAAATCGAACATATTTCCCTACACATTTCCATACAGATAAGATCAATAACGACCTCGGCCGCCTGTTTCAATAAACTCTCGTGAAAGTGACCCAGTTACAACACTGAAGGGAAGGGAGATAGGTTGGTCAGTCTTTTCCGTTCTGCGTATAGTAGAGGGCCCGCAACTCTTTCAGAAATGAGATTTGTTATAATAAAGCTACATAGAAAGGTTTCCGAAGGGTTTCTAACGATTGGTTAACCATTGACGCTTCACCTTTTGTAATCTCATGTTGATGCTGTTTCTATTTTATTCTGCTACAAGTCTCCTCTAGCTGCAATATCTTGTTGGAGGTGAAGTGTTGTTAGGAAGTGATTAATTTCGTTGTTGATCTTGTTTGTAACAAAATCATCATCATCATCATTGAGTGCCTTCTCCGCAACGAAGGTTGGCTACTATGGAACGCCATTCTACTCTGTTTCTTGCTTTGATGGTGCAGGCTGTCATAGATTGACTTGTCCATCTTTTGATGTGACTCGTCCATGTTAGTCTTGGTCTGCTTCTGCCTCTTTTACCTTGTACTTTCCTTTCCAATATTACTTTTAGTAGGCTGTTCTGTCTTTTAACATGTCCCAAAAATGTCATTTGTCCTGTCTTAATTGTATTTAGTAGTTCTCTTTTTATTTTCATTTGTTTTAAAACTTCATCGTTTTTTTTCTTTTCTTTCCATCCAATTCTACCTATTCTTCTATAAATCCACATTTCAAAGGCTTCAATTTTCTGTTCTGTTTTCTGTCTAATGTCCATGTTTCTGCACCATATAGGAATATTGAGAAGATGTAACATTTTGCCATTCTTAGTTTCAGCCTTGTTGATATTTGTTTTGTTGTTAGTGTTTTTTTTTCAAAACATAGATATAGAAACAAGGAAAAGAGTTCTTAAATGTAATGTAGTGCCAGTCTTAACATATGAATGCGAATCATGGACAATAGGACAACAGAGAAGAAAATCATTGGAGTCTGCAGAAATGTGTTTTTACAGAAGAATGTTGAGAGTACCATGCACAGCTAAGAAGAGTAATGAAGATGTTCTGAGAGAGGTCAAAGCAAAAAGTAAGCTAATTTCCAATATTAGGAAGGAAAAATCATCATTTTTTGGCCATGTAATGAATGAGAAGAGAATAACTGGAATATATTGTAACAACTGGAAAAATTGAGGGACGAAGAGAGAGATAGAGGGAAGCAAAGAGAGAAAATAACAGACAGCTTAAGAGAATGGCTTGGCAGAAGGTCAACAACAGAAATGATAAATAGCTGTCGAGATCGAAAGTTGTGGAGAGACATGATCACCTACGCCAGTAGGCCCGGCACTTGATGATGACGATATTTTTTCATGCCATTAAAATTACTTCCGAGCCAATATCCATTTGTCCAGGGCTGCCACAAGGCTCACCATTGTCACCATTTATATTTAACGTGCACACAATAATGATCACGGATCCACAGCTGGTTGGGAGGGGAAGAACTATGACTTTTGCTGATGATATTCTGCTATATCGACAGGGAAGAGACAGATGGGGAATCGCCTCCACAATGCAATTCGAACTCGATCGCATTTCTTCCTGGTGTGGGGTTTCAGGTGCTTTGGTTAATCCTAATAAAGCATCAGTTTCATGGTTCTCCCTTAACAATCATATCGTTAATACAACCACACCGGTAATACGAATGGGAGCTGATGAGGTGACCAGGGACAAGTTGACGACATACCTCGGAGTTAAGTTTGATCGCAGCCTGTGTTTTCGGGACCACGTCGACCATATGATAACAAAATCCCGCAAAGGATTAGTCGCCGTGAAGGTCATGGCAGCTGCCAACATCGAGCAGAGGCTACTTACTCTTCTGTTCCAGGGATTAGTCCTCGCACCAATCGAGTATGCCCTGACAATTCTTACTGCCAGTACGACTCAAATTGATAGGCTGGAGAAAATACAAAATGAAGCCCTGCGCATTATCCTGGGATGTACGAGGGACACTCCCTGTGTAGCAATGAGGTATCTTCTTGACTTTCCAACCATGGATGACAGAATCAAGATCTGGAGAGCACGAGCATACCTGAAGATTAGTACAGATACAGAGCACCCATTGCACCATGTGCTCAACACAGTGAAAGGAGCCAGGCTAAAAAGAGGCAAATCATGGGTGGGCCGAGTAGCATGACAATGGAGGCGATGGCAGTGACCAAGTCATTCAAATAGTTAGAGTCACAAGACTACACCCACGCATGTATACTGAGTGATTCGATGAGCAATGATTAAAAAAGTGGAGGCGGGCTCTGTACGCATGCAATGGGTAGTGTCGTTGCAGAAATCCAAAATACGTAAGGTCATATTTGTCTATGTCCCTGGACATGCGGGAGTACGGGGAAATGAAAGAGCGGACAGGTTGGCTAGCTGCGCTGTCTTTGAGGACGGGCAACCAATGGATCGGGCGGACATCATCAATGCCCTCCGAGAAGTGGGAAGAGCACATGACTTCGACAAACACAGATCCGCGTCACTTCTTCGGACGAAAGAGATGGGAGTTAAGATGGGCACAGCCAGAATGAGAAACTTGGTGGGCGTGTAAGAAGACTTATCAACCAACATAGAACTGGAGTCGTCAGTCGCTGGACACTGAGGGAATTGCTGAGGAGGGGATCTGAGCACCTATGGACATGTTCGAGTGCAATGATGATGATCCGCAAATAACTCAATAACTCAATAAAATTACTTTTTGCCATACCTATTCTTTTGTTTATTTCAATTTTACATTTTCCATCATTGGTTATAGTATGCCCCAGGTACTTGTAGCTCTGGACTGTCTCCAGAGGTATTCCCTCAACTGTGATATTTAATTGTAGGTCTTGAGAATTTTCTTTGTTTATGATCATAGTTTTAGTCTTTTTTTATATTCATATCCAGTTCATATTTGTTGCTTGTTATGTTTATCACATTAAGCAATTGTTGTAGGTCTTTAGGATTTTCTGCTAGTAGAACAGTATCATCAGCATATCTTAGGTTATTGATTATCTTTCCATTAATGTTTAGACCTGGCATCTCTTAGATGTTTTTAAAGATTTGCTCAGTGTATAGATTGAACAAGCTTGGTGATAGGATGCATCCTTGTCTTACTCCTCTTTTTATGTCTTTTTGTAACAAAATACCAGAAATAAAATGGAAACTTTCAGTTTAGTGTAAGTGAAGACAGAAGTCCTAGTCAGTTAATGTAATTTTATCACGTAGCGATAAGTAATTGGAATCATCATCATCATGTGCCATACAGGTTGGCGTAGAGGATCATGTCCTTCCACAATCTTCTATCTACAGTGCATCGTATCAGTTCTATTGTTGACTTTTTCCCATGCCATGACACCAAGCTATCCAGTATTTTCTCTCTTTGTCGTCCGCGATATCTCTTTCCTTTTATTTTGCCAGTTGTAACCAAGTATTCAAACTTTCCTCTTCTCATGATGTGCCCCAAAAAATGTTGATTGTTTCTTTCTGACGTTTTTTTAGGAATTCCCTTTTTGTGTTGGCCTATTTGAGAATTTCTTCATTGGTCTTTTTAGCTGTCCAGTGAACTTTCAACATTCTTCTGAGGAAATCCCATCTCTGTGACCTCTAATCGTCATTTCATTTGTTTGTCTACTGTCCATGATTCGCTTCCATAGGTCAGAATTGGTTCTATATAGCACCGATGAACTCTCTTTCTCACTTCTATTGACATAGATTTGTTGCATAAGATATTTTTCATTTTCTGAAGTGCTATTTTGGCCTGAGCTATTCTGCTTTTTATTTATGTGGTGCATCTTCCATCTGACGTTATTTGATTGGTTATTTGGTTATGGAAGGTCCCGGTATCACTGCAAACGAATTAAAATCCATAATTGCTCAACCGCCTGTGTCAGCGTAATCATCCGAATTAATATATCATCTCCCAAACAATGAAAGGTAACTGTCGTCCACATCGTATCAGTCTGAGCACACGCCAAAAGACATAAGGCGAAACCGCGCAGATAGTGAACACAGCCAACTGTTCAATGTCATACGATATCATCATTCATCGTAAACAATTGGAATATCGAAACATGATCAAAACGAATGAGACACACAGCTCACGGTGTACCCAGAGCACTTAACTCAGTAGCTCTTGCAACAAGCCAGACTTGGAATATGAGGAAACTGACCCATCCACCATATACTGGAAGTTCACGTCCTCCTGAAAGTGATGATCGTCTTTTTTTTTTAATGTATGGCGCTTGATGATGTTAGGCCATCGTTGTTGACTCCAATTCCGAACATATAAACACACTGTTAGTCCTCAGATTATCCCCGTCGCACATCAAACAACAAACCGTGAGATTAGCTTACGTTACTATTGTGTCCAAGTATTTGACACGTTGCACTTGTTTCAGATTTGTCCTGTTTATTTTTATGCTACATGCTGGTGATGATTGTTTCTTCGATATGACCATTACTTCTGTTTTCTTACTATTCAGACTGAGACCTTTCTTGTTGCTTTCTTTTACTATTATGTCTATCATTTCTTGTAGTTCATTCTCTGTCTCTGCTATTAAGACTGTCATCAGGATACCGCAAATTAATTATGTTGTGACCGTTGGCTTCAATTCCTTTTTTGTCTACTATTGATCTCATAATATGCGCGCTGTAAAGTGAAAACAAATCAGGCGACAGAACACAGCCTTATTATGACTCCTTGTTTTATATATTGGAATTGTCCTGTTTGGTTGTTAATTCGTATAGCTGCTGTTTGTTGCCAATACATGTTTTTTTTTATGATTCGCAGATCTCTGCCATCAATGTTTACTTTCTCCAGCATATTGATTATTTCCACATGCTTTACTTTGTCAAATGCTTTTTGTGTAGTCTATAAAGCACTTTACCTTTATTACTTTTTCTATCAATGTTCTTAAGATATATATTGCATTATTGGTGCCCTTTCCTTACACAAATCCACATTGTTCCTTACCCTTCTCATGATGACTCTTAGTAATATTTTCGTCATATGGCTCATGAGACTAATAGTGCGATGGTATTCACAATCAGTGGCCCCTGACTTATTCGGTATAACAAAGATAGATTTCAGTTGATCTTCGGGTGTGTGTCCAGTGTTATATATGTCATTGAGTAGTTTTTTTTATAACTTGTACTCCCAGCTCTCCTAATGCATTTATCTCTTCGATTGTTATATTGTCGGGACCTGGAGAAATTGGAATATGAGGTGATAAGTAATTAAAATATGAGGTGATGAATAATCGGAATATGAGGTGATAAGTAATTGGAATATGAGGTAATGAATAATTGGAAAATAGGGTAATAAGTAATTGGAATATGACGTGATAAGTAATTAGAATATGAGGTGATAAGTAATTGGAATATAATGTGATAAGTAGTTGGAATATGAGGTGATAAGTGATTGGAATATGATGTGATAAGTAATTGGAATATGATGTGTCTTCGCTTTACCTTCTCGTGATAGAGGAGTTTACCTACCAACACAACCCATGTCAAGAGCTATGACAACGGCAGCAAATCTACCAGAGTGATCTATCAAGTTGAACACATTTGAGGAGTTGGGACCAGGGAAAACAGGACGTGGAGATGTTGAAGTTGAATTTATGGGGCAGCGTCCTAAAAGAATCAATCTGGTTTTTACTGTTGACATCACGGTGAATAAACATTTAATCAAAGCCCACTATAATGGCCATTAGATTTCATCGTCGGCTGACATAGAAAAGCCTACAAAGAAGAAAGTGGAGAAATATGCATGGCAAATGATGATCATAAAGCACAAAGCTTGCTGACACAACAACACTTAATGCATTGGTGCTGAATTATGCAGGAGCACTTAATGGTGCAGGGGCACTTAATGATGCAAGGGCATGTAATGAATCAGGGGCACTTAATGAGCTGCACACCTGTGGCTTCTGTCTGCTGTGATGGAATGGCCGGATTTAATCAGACAGAACACATCTTCGTAACTTCGGTTGCACCGTTCAGACTGGACAACTGGTGTGGACATCACATCAATAAAAAAAACTTCGTTATTTTGATTCTAGAGTTTGGCACAAAACTAGCCAGCACTCTAACCGGTTTAATGGCTTAAGGAAAACATCATAATTCAACACTTCAAGGACTTGCAGCTACAATCCACATCAGAGTAAACATATATAATCTACAATTGCTATCCAGTTGCATCTAACTAGTATCTCTACTAGAACTTCTACATCCTTTAAAACTGTACAAGGTGAACCAATTCTTCATCGTCAATCTATAACTTCATATTTTAACTGTTTGGCTGATCTCTCTATTTCATTGCAACCTATCTATTTCTCACTATTTCTGATGATCAGCCATTCCTCTCCAGATGGTATCCGTCTCATTGGCGCACACTCCTGGTCTAAACTCTCCTGCCTGTTCACCACACCAATGAGAACTGATTTCATTGAGGACTCTTGCCTACCTAAAGGATTTTGGTCATGTGACCATACGATCATACCATTCACGTGATGACCTTCGAATTCAACAGTATTCAGCGTGGCTGTGGGACTTAATTGCCTCTCGATCAGTTCTCCTTGCTAGCTCCAATGACTCCCACTCTCCTGGTTCACTGTTTAACCCTCTAATCCCCACAATCTGGTACAGATTTAGTGCTGTAGAAGCTCCACGCGAAAACAAGGCGAGACCGGAGACTAGTGGTAGAGTATGGCATTTCAGTATGGGCAACATCAGCAAGAGCTGCTGTGTGGCCACTTTGATGAAGGACATCAGATCCAAAAATTAAGCTGCAAGAATCGTAACTTCAGAAGTGAATGCATTTGATCAAACCTGTCACATAGTTGGAAAGGGAAGATACGCCCAGTGGAAGGCAGGAAACAACAGGACTTAACAAGAGACACAAATACATAAATGAGATAGATTATAACATTTAAAGAGAATAGATGGTTTAAACATAACACTATTGGAGACCTGTTATTTGTTGCCGACCCTGCACTTGTCACGCAAGGTCAAGAAGAACTCCAGATTATTATACATCGTTTTTCGCATGCCTGCAAAGACTTCGGTCTCTCAATAAGTTTGCAGAAAACTAATATACTCGATCAGGACGTCAAAGCATTATCTGCCATCTTTATCGACAACTTGATGTCGTGCAGCAGTATGCTATCAGAGGTCCATCATCACCGACAAACTATCTTTAGATATAGAGATTGACACCCACATTGGTAAAGCTGCTACCGCCTTCGTCCGCCTTTCTAGACGAGCTTGGCAAAACAGCAAACTGGCAGCTGAAACAAAGGCCGCAGTATACAATGCCTGCATAATCATGCCTTTGTATGACCGTGAATCATGGACAACTTATACAAAGCAAGAGTTAAGGCTAAATGCTTTCCATTCAAGGGGTGTGTTATTTAATGATATAGCTGCGGAACTGGCTACACTTGTTGCAGCATCAGTCTTCTGGATACTTATTGACAGGGAGAATAAATCATGTGATCTAGCTAGATTGTCAATCATTGACTGCAGGACGTGACTCATTTTTATATCAACTGGAAGCACAAAGTGCCAAACGTGGCGGTCCTCACTTTCACAGCCTTCCCAATATCTACACACTGCTCAAACAACGTAGGTTTCGCTGGCTTTGCCACTTACACCGTATGAAAATTGGCCGCATAGCAAAAGGTAACTCTATGGACAATTAGCGGATGGCTAAAGGCCTAGGTGGTGCCTAAAAGTCCGATTTATAGAAATGTGTAAAGGAGACATGAAGACTCTGAATATAAATCCTGCAGCCTGGGAAGAGATAGCTGCAGACAGCAATCATTGGAAACATACTCTACAGCTCCAACTCAAGCAAAAAGCAGAGAGATTCATAGAAAAAGAGAATACACGGGGAAAGAAAAGAAAAAGTAACATTTCCTAGTTGCGCTGCAAAATCTATAATCAACTATGAGTGAATAGGCTATAGCTATTACTAAATGGTTTTGAAAAGAGTAGAATTAAGCAGGCAGCTCTCTTCTCATGCATACTTAAGCGGATCAAAATTCTGTGGAATCAACAACGACAATGCAAAGCGTGGTTCCTTCCGATTCTATATCATCATTAAAACAAAGAAAACTGAATGTAAAAACAAGAAAAATACAACTTTCCCCAGTCATAACAGAGAAAGTCCCGGAATAAAAACAAACCAACATTAAAAAAAATAATAATAAATAAAACACTATCGTTATACCACACACACAAGGGAGCCGCGATAGCTCAGTGGTTAGTGACTGGACTACACAGGACAAGGGGTAGGGTTCGATCCCAACTGACGGCTTCCAGGTTCACCCAGCCTTAAATGGGTACCGGATTTTTCTTGGAAAGTAAAGCGGCGCGGGCGTAATACCGACCACATTACCCCAAAAATCATGTGCCGAAGGTCTGTAAAAATTTATGGTCACTAACACCATATTCCCTATACGTCACTTGGCGTGACGAGAGTACTTTACTTATGCCACACAAATAAAAAATATCCACAATCTGAATTTGTCGTACAAAAATGTGTCAGCAGTCAATTCAAAAAATAATAAAGAAGATGGGATCTTCGTAGAATAAGAAATGATACACATAAAGTCTGTCGGTAGCAACAGGAACATGATTGATAAATCGACAAGCAGATGTAGACAGGATGAACGCTGCAGATTAAATTCTTTAGAAGAAAGAAAATAAGAACTCATTCTTTTCATGCCGTGGGTAGCTAAAGCATCACGGGTACAAAAATGCAGGCATAAATGTACTAAGAACACTCTTGTGCCAACGATTCAAAATAACTGCCATTCGATTGATTTCGTCTCAATGAGATATTTCTGGAAGTAGTGAGTCTATAAATTAGAAATGAAAGAGGCAAAACTACCTCAACCATATATGCAAGCAATAGCGTAGGAGGCGTCCTGTGAAATGTTACGGTCGGATGCGTGTAACAAATAAAATAAAGAGCTTCTACGCTATTGAAAGTCAGGTAAGTTAACTTGAACATGTAACACTATCCAGGCATTCTACTCCAAGGCCATACATTACAGACTAAAGCAGTGGTTGTCAAACTGTGCACCACAGGCGCCTTCTAGGTGCTCCACGGACATCATCATCATCATCAAGTGCCATTCCAGGTGTAGGTGATGTTTCTCCATAAACATCTATCCACAGTGCTCATCAACTTCGTCGTTGTTGTACCACAATGTTAAGCCGTCTAACATTATTTCTCTATGTCGTTCGAGATCTCTCTTTCCTTCTTTTCATTGGAACTTTGTAAAACAAGAATACCCAGAAATAGACAAGAAGGTCTTACAAGTTTTAATTCCATTTGTGACTACCTACTTATGGGAAACTGGGTTTTCAGCATCGGCTTCCATCTAAACCAATTATAGATCAAATTTGAATGCTGAGAGAGAGAGAGAGAGAGAGAGAGAGAGAGAGAGAGAGAGAGAGAGAACTAGAGATTAGATTAGCAATTTCCAAACTTGTGCCCAGATTTAAAGACCTAATGAAATAAACTTCTTTCTTCCCATTGACTTTGTTACAGGATTACAAACATATCACAATCTAAGTGGATTCTGTTATTTGTCTTATTTCACTTACAAAAACGACACTGATCTATTTAAACTATACCCAAAACGATAGTTATGTTGCCTCCACAATCAATATAACATGTTAAGTATGCTGCTAAAATATGGTTGTTTTTTTACATTGTTGTTATAAGGTGCCGCCGCAGTGATTTGTAGTGAGAGTTAGGGCTCCGTTGACGGAAAACGTTTGACGACCTCTGGACTAAAGTATTAGTAATTGTCCTTAGAAAGCTGTGGTCACATCCTCAGACTTATGTAGTTGCGTTTCACCTATAGATCCGGAGGTGAATGTAAGTTCTGACATAAAATCTACTGTCTTCTTCTTCTTCTTTCCTTCCTCATCTGCCTTTCAGCGTTGCGGGGAGATATCATTTGCGGCCTTTTGCTCTTCTGTTCGCCTCTGCTGCTGTTATGTTTCCTAGTGCTTCTGATATTTCATCGATCCACCTTTTTCGTGGTCGACCCTTTGGTCTGGTGTTCTCACAACGTTTGTTGAAGGCTCGTTGTGTTGTGTTTTGATCTTTCTGACTTGTCACGTGGCCAAACCATTTTATCTGTTGTCTCCTTATATAAAGTACTGTCACAGATTAGATATGTATGATCAAAGCGGGTGATAAGGTATTCGTTGTCTTAAGCTTTCTGGCAGCGCATTATCTTCTAACCTGGATGAAGCAGGTGCCTTTAGTGATGTTGCTGCATCAGATGGACGGCGCCACGAAGGAATTCCCGAAGGTTAGAGACACAACACCCTCAGAGACTGTGCAACGGGTTTCTTCTGTTCATCGACCCGACTTTAGCGACCTCGCTGTACAAATGTTATGAGATGTGTTCATTAGGCTTGAGCGCAATCTGTCCAGCTCATCTCGCACAGGCCTTAGTAGTCGAATGTAGATGCTTGGGATTTTGGTGAGAACTCCAGTGTCGAGTGTCATCGTGTCGTATCATCTAAGCAATACACGGGCACATAATATGTGGCAATGGTTCGGTTTTCTGCACTTCTACTATACATTGTCTTGTATCATCACAGTAGGGAAATTATGCAAAACACAAATAATGCTGGAACATAGCAATTTTAAATAGCAGCTGGAAATATCCACGAGCACCAAGAGAAAACAATAGCATCTTGAACCAGAACCCGTACTTTGTAGCACAATACCTTGCCAATTGAGGTAAGTGTGGCAGCCAACTTGTTACTCAATGAAATAAAAACGTCAATTTGCTCACAAGTCGTTCACGTCATTGCCACCTATATTGAATGTCTGCCCGCTGCCTACCCAAAGATTGTGAGGTTTTCAGCATTGCGAGAAGGGGCAGTTGCGGGTAAAATGATGTAATCCGTGTACACCTAACATAGCTGATGACGTCACCAACTCGGAGTGCTTTCGGGAAAATCCTCTCAGCTCTTTGGCTTTCGATATTGATGGCAATGTTGACTCTGGCATAGGTCATGTGATTCTAGGAACAAATCAAACACCAATAAAGACATTTATTTATAGACAGGTTTATTTTTCTGAATGATATATTCTGCCAATCACATCAACCTAATTGCGTTGTTTTTTATATACAACAATGGATTGTAACAAAAGTGTTCGTAGTTTTCTGATAATACTTCAGTTTCGTGGCAAGGCTATCTTCTTCCAATACAACAAATCGTCGCATTGTTTTTTTTCGAATGCAGAACTGGCTTTGGAAGTTCACTTTGCCTCAGAGTCGATGCTGACAGCTCCCGAGTGGAAGCTTCCTAGATTGGCGTAAAGTTGTTGACAGACACAGACGCTGGGTCTCCACTTTGATGTCCTGGGACTGCGCTCTGGGAGAACCTCAGTTTCTTTGATGATGAGGATAAAATCAAATTTATCAACATGCCCTTTTGCATACCGATCAGCGTTTTCATTGAGTCGTGACAAATAACAAAATATATTTTGCTTTGTGTAGGAATGTACCCACTGAGACTGAGAATGTTGTTCTGTTTCACATTTGAATTAACTTGACAGCTACCCGTGCGCTGGGCAGCAAACATTAATACTGAATAGCACTAGCTCGGCATGTTGACACATCATTGCTGATAGTATCAATGAAATTACTCCATTGTTAACACATGAACCATCCTGACCTTGAGCAACTTTGACGATCTTCGTGAAATTGTTGGAACAAAGACTTTCTTTCATCATCTTTCAATTTCCATATTTGCTGAAATTGTCAACAGTTTTGTCAGGTATATTAGTGTTAGTGTACATTGAATTGTCCTTCCTAAAATTTCTTCAAGAGTTACCGTGTCGTGAATGTCACTTCTGTTACCGCACGAAAACTACTCTGCTCTTCTGGCAGGTTTTGTTTCAGATTATCCACTCAACTCGTGGATAGAACTTTGGCCAGTATCTCACTAGGTGGCTATCGGAGAACTAGCGATTGTCCCATGTGTTCTTAATACGTGGATGTTGGGCAGCATTGTTTAATTCTTGTAGGACACATTCTTTGCTCCTAATTCAGATATAGAAGTCCCGGTTCGTCTTTCTGTGTGATATGCTGAGCATAGAAAACTGAACGCCGATGAGAAAAGAATGTTACCTCATCCTGTTGCAGCATTAACATTAGAATTGTTTGAAAGATACAAGACGATATGGATCGGGTGTTTTCTTAACCTATTCCATATTGGGTGTGAGATCAAGCTTGTCAATGTTTGAGATTTATAGTACGCTTGTTTCATCACAGACAGTGGATGGTTGAGATTTATAGTACGCTTGTTTCTTCACAGACAGTGGATGGTTGAGATTTATAGTACGCTTGTTTCTTCACAGACAGTGGATGGTTGAGATTTATAGTACGCTTGTTTCTTCACACACAGTGGATGGTTGAGAGAATCATGGGCAGAAGGGATTTTGTTCTTGTCTAGCGTCCAATTATGCGACGGTTATCAGTAAAGCACACATATATAATAGGTCTGGATTGAGCGGGTTGTAAGCCTTAGACAGTCACGAAGGCTCTATGAAAACAGATTGAAGTACTATCTTTTCATTTTCCGATGAATTTGAACATCCGATGAATGTGCACGTTGCACAGGTATAGTGGAGGAACATCTGATAAAACTGTGTTCGATGAACATCATATACTGACGTGCCCGATGAACATCATACACTGACGTGCCCGATGAACATCATACACTGACGTGCCCGATGAACATCATACACTGACGTGCCCGATGAACATCATATACTGACGTGCCCGATGAACATCATACACTGACGTGCCCGATGAACATCATACACTGACGTGCCCGATGAACATCATACACTGACGTGCCCGATGAACATCAGATACTGACGTGCCCGATGAACATCAGATACTGACGTGCCCGATGAACATCAGATACTGACGTGCCCGATGAACATCATACACTGACCTGCCCGATGAACATCACACTGACGTGCCCGATGAACATCATACACTGACCTGCCCGATGAACATCATACACTGACCTGCCCGATGAACATCATACACTGACCTGCCCGATGAACATCATACACTGACCTGCCCGATGAACATCATACACTGACGTGCCCGATGAACATCATACACTGATGTGCCCAACATACGACAAACGATTCATGTGAGCACCGCCGTTGCTATTACAACACAGATGTATGATGTGGTGAGGTTAGTAACGCTGAACTGACTACAACTTTCTTTGAGGTCATTCAATATTGTCTACAAGTTTAAGCAACAATAGGATACAAAGAAGAAGAGGAAGAGATTATGTTCCGCCTCTTTCTATCTTCTACTTCCTATTCTCCTTCTGTTTCTGCGTCTTCTTCTTTCCTGATACACATTCTCCAATAGCCACATCCGCTGTTAGCATTTATTTGACTGTCTGCCTCGAGATTATCTCGTCACCACAAGTAAATTATTCAAAGAGATGGAATGGGAGACATGTCATTACTTTGCACATCTCATGACGTAGAGTGTCTGGAAGGTAAATTCTACTGATGTTCTGTCTCATGGGGCTCAGTCTATTTGTTCAATTGCATGTTGTCACAGACCGCTGTCCTACAATTTAGAGTGTCAGACATGGACTTATCCCCTTAGAGTATCCCCTTTTCCTTCTTCTTTCACTCGCGATTGTCGCTTTCTTCCACCTCACTTCCCTTCTCCCCCATGCCCACATTGAAATACTTTAAACATTGATTCCTATCTGTTGCTGCACAATTACAGCCTGGATGTATGAGTTTGTGGATGTGTGAGGTTGTGGATGTGTGAGGTTGTGGATGTGTGAGGTTGTGGATGTGTTAGTTTGTGGATGTATGAGTTTGTGGATGTATGAGTTTGTGGATGTATGAGGTTGTGGATGTGTGAGGTTGTGGATGTGTGAGTTTGTGGATGTATGAGTTTGTGGATGATTGAGTTGTGGATGTATGAGTTTGTTGATGTGTTATTTTGTGGATGTATGAGTTTGTGGATGTGTGAGGTTGTGGATGTATGAGTTGTGGATGTGTGAGGTTGTGGATGTGTGAGGTTGTGGATGTTATGAGTTTGTTGATGTGTTAGTTGTGGATGTATGAGTTTGTGGATGTATGAGTTTGTTTATGTGTTAGTTTGTGGATGTGTGAGTTTGTGGATGTATGAGTTTGTGGATGTATGAGTTTGTGGATGTATGAGTTTGTGGATGTATGAGTTTGTGGATGTGTGAGTTGTGGATGTATGAGTTTTTGGATCTATGAATTTGTGGATGTGTGAGTTTGTGGATGTATGAGTTTGTGCATGTGTGAGGTTATGGATGTGTGAGGTTGTGGATGTATGAGTTTGTTGTTGTGTGAGTTTGTGGATGTATGAGTTTGTGGATGTATGAGTTTGTGGATGTGTGAGTTTGTGGATGTATGAGTTTGTGGTGTTGTGTGAGTTTGTGGGTATGTGAGTTTGTGGATGTGTGAGTTTGTGGATGTGTGAGGTTGTAGATATGTGAGGCTGTGGATGTGTGAGGTTGTGGTTGTATGAGGTTGTGGATGTGTGAGTTTGTGGATGTATGAGTTTGTGGATGTATGAGTTTGTGGATATGTGAGTTTGTGGATGTATGAGTTGTCGCAGAGTGTAGGACACATTTTATTTTGTTGCTGGACAACTGTGGTCAATGCCGCAGCGAGTAAATCTTGATTAATTGATAGCGAACAAGGACAACCAAGGTGAGGAATGGTCTGATACATGTTTCTACAGAAGATCTGTGTATCTCACACTAACAACCATTGTCGTTGTAATCGGAAGACCTGTTCGACAAATGAGAATAATTAAACACATTAGATGGAATGAGTAATTATTTGAATTTTGTTTTGTAATGAAAATTGTTATATCAAACAAGTTTCATAAACAAGTGCTTGAGAATAAAGTACACACACAGCTAAGATGTAAACAAATGTCGGAAAGGTTAACGCTGTTGTTGTACAGTTTAAAAAAAAAACAGAACATATAAAATATAAACAATATATTTGACAGTGCTCTTATAAGTCCTGATTGTAACGTCAATTTTTTTCTGGCAAGTCTTCTTGCTTTCATAATGAGCAGTGGCTTAATAACTTTTAATATGCATGTGTCGGTACAGACTTTTAAACACTAACAGTGGTATGAATATATGCGTGGTTAAAGTCAGTAAGTATATAAAACAGGATATTTTCAGTTCGAAACAAAATTCCGCAGATGTGTTCCCGAAAAAGATATTATAATGCCTGAAATATTATTTAGCAATAATTACATATAAATATAAAAAGAAATATGGGATCTGATACATTTTTCAAAGGAGACTTTACTTTGTTCATTTTTGACATGTCAATGATTGCTCTTTCCGTTTGTGGTTATTTTAATAATTAAAACTATTCAATGATATAATTTTTTTTACGTGTCTGTTTATATTTAGTATCTTAGGAAAAAGGAGAACAAACAATAACGAGAGCGGTTGAGAGTAAGAAAAGTAAAGGATGGCAAGGAGTACTAACGACTGTGGGGAATATTATGTGTAAGAGAAGTCGTGGATGTAAGGGGTCACCTAACTGCTATGAAGAATTTTATGTGTAAGAGAAGTCGTGGTAATAAGAGAGCACATAACGACTATGAGGTATATTATGTGTACGTGAAGCCGTGGATTTAAGGGGTCACCTAACGAAGTGAGGAATATTATGTGTAAGAGAAGTCGTGGATATAAGGGAACACCTACCGACTATGAGGAATATTATGTGTAAGAGAAGTCGTCGTAATAAGGGAGCACCTAACGACTATGAGGTACATTATGTGTAAGAGAAGTCGTGGATATAAGGGAGCACCTAACGACGATGAGGAATATTATGTGTAAGAGAAGTCGTGGATATAAGGAGTCACCTAACTGCTATGAGGAATATTATGTGTAAGAGAAGTCGTGGATATAAGGGAGCACCTAACGACTATGAGGAATATTATGTGTAAGAGAAGTCGTGGATATAAGGAGTCACCTAACTGCTATGAGGAATATTATGTGTAAGAGAAGTCGTGGATATAAGGAGTCACTTAAATGCTATGGGGAATATTATGTGTAAGAGAAGTCGTGGATAAGGAGTCACCTAACGACTATGAGGAATATATATGTGTAAGAGAAGTCGTGGTAATAAGGGAGCACCTACCGACTATGAGGTATATTATGTGTAAGAGAAGTCGTGGTAATATGGGAGCACCTAACGACTATGAGGTATATTATGTGTAAGAGAAGTCGTGGTAATATGGGAGCACCTAACGACTATGAGGTATATTATGTGTAAGAGAAGTCGTGGTAATATGGAGCACCTAACGACTATGAGATAATTATGTGTAAGAGAAGTCGTAGTAATAAGGGAGCACCTAACACTATGAGAATATTATGTGTAAGAGAAGTCGTGGTAATATGGGAGCACCTAACGACTATGAGAATATTATGTGTAAGAGAAGTCGTGGTAATATGGGAGCACCTAACGACTATGAGGAATATTATGTGTAAGAGAAGTCGTGATAATAAGGGAGCACCTAACGACTATGAGGAATATTATGTGTAAGAGAAGTCGTAGTGATAAGGGAGCACCTAACGACTATGAGGTATATTATGTGTAAGAGAAGTCGTAGTGATAAGGGAGCACCTAACGACTATGAGGTATGTTATGTGTAAGAGAAGTCGTGGATATAAGGGGTCACCTAACGAATGTGAGGAATATTACGTGAAGTTGTGGAAATAAGGGAGCACCTTACGACTGTGGGAAGATTGAGTGAAAAATTAATCTTTGAGGAGAGACAGAATTATTTGAGACTAAACGATAACCTTATTGGGAAACAAGGTCCATGCAATTAGTTATTTGTTGAAGAAATGTGTTTAGTCAGCGCAACAAGTCGCGGCACATGATAGTGATGTAGTGATATACACGATATGAGCATTAATTATTGTAAATTTAACTTGTATGTGTTATGACATTGATTATGTCGTGGCGAGTCCCTGCTATCAATTCTGCATGTGCGGGGAATCCAACGGAAATCAAGGAACACCCCCAAACACTCTCACATAACCACTAGTGATTGTCCATCGACCCCCTCATGTTAATGGGTGTGTCGTGAAATGTTATCTGAAGTGTTGGAGAAAGTGCGACACCGTCTGTCTTCAAACCGATTAGGTTTTTAGCTGTGTCTGTGTAACGCTGTACAAGCTTCATCTCTGAGAGACTGTGTCTGTTACAGACAAAGAACAAAATAAGTAACAAGTAGGTGCGTGTTTGTATAAAATATGCAACCAAACTTTCTTTGCAAGTAAGAACTCATAAAAATAGATCAGATGTTATAAAAGTAAGTTTGGAATAGAAATACAAATTATGTTTGGCGAATATAAATGCGGCTGTTCTTTTATGTGAGAAAATGAATGAGCCTTAAGCATGATATGTTGTTGTTTAAGTTTATCTAAAATATTCGTGACATTTTCATTCTCTCTGCGTGTTTCTTGCAGGCCATATTTACAAACAATCCTCGACGTCATCATCGTCTCTCATGTATTTAATGTGCCAGGCTGTCTTCCCCTTTAACTGCTAAAACATGGCGAAGTCTTGTGGGCACATTTGATTCTGGGTGTTCATTGTCGATTGTTGCCTAAAGTATTTACTGTCGCCCACAGGAAATAGTATTTTAGTTTATCTTATGAAATTATACCCTGACTTGATTGCATTAAAGTGTGGTCTTACGGAATACTGTGATCGCACAAGAATATTGATTCTGTGAAGATAAAGGTGAAGGTAAAGTACGAGATTTGAACCGGCGTCTTAGCAAGCGAGTTTTCACCCATATGTATTCGGCCGCCTATCCAGAAGTGTTCGGAGACTTCTGGATAGCGTCGCTTCAAGCATCGACACTCACGATGCGAGGTGGCATACTTCACCCTCCTAGGGTGCTACCCTGGTAACCATTTCTGCCAGTGGCTGGGTCGACCGCGGGGGTATTTTTTCCAACCACGAGTGCAACTCACACATGCTTCCAGCGGAAATCGAACGCGGGTTGCCCGAACGTCAGTATGGTCAGGTGGTTCCAAACTAGGCTACCGAGGCCACCCATCTGTGGAGGTATAGATATGAAAGTATGCTCTGACATGATCTTAGCAAAATATGACGTCGTCTTATGAAAGGATTTCATGTTATAAAAGTAAAAAGTAAAGTACCCCCGTCACGCAAGTGGCGTATAGGGAAATATGCGTGTTAGTGACCCTATATTTTACAGACCTTCAGCACATGATTTTTGGGGTAATGTGGTCGGTATTGCGCCCGTGCTGCTTACTTCCCAGAAAAAATCCGGTACCCATTCTGGGTGAACCCGGAACGTGTTGGGATCGAACCTTACCCCTGTCCGTAGTAGTCAGTTCACTAAACCACTGAGCTATCGCGGCTCCCACTAATTTTTAGGGAATTAGTGTAAACCCAGGTGTCTGCCAGGGTACGAACCCCGGCTGTTGCCGTTAAGCAACGCCTATCGATTGCGCTAACCGGACACCCGATTTCATCTTATGATCTTTGTAAAATATGCTATTGTGTCAAAGTATCCCTATACGCCACTTGGCGTGACGGGGGTACTTTACTTTACTTTTTTTACTTTTCTCACTCTCTAAAGTGAAGTATGAGCATTTTATCGCATGAAATATTTATTTTTTTTATTTCTGTGATCAATATTAAATCATGTTTGAGACGTTATAACTATTTACTTTGGGGGGTTACACATGTAGTATTTTGCTATCAATTGAAAATCTCCTGTTTATTTGCTTAATGACTTTGTGTAGCCGTACTCGTTTGTATAAACTGTATTACTTATAAGTGTGTATCATACTTTAAAAAAAAATTCCTAATAATTTATTAATACAATTTAATTTTCCTTTTATATCAAATAGTCTCTCTGTCTGTCCATTACCCATCCATCTGTTAGTATGTTTATCATGATCCATTCCTCTATCTATGTTTTACAAATGGGTATGTTAGCATGTGTACTTTATAAGCAAGCATGTACAACTTTAAAACGTTTATATCCTGTATTTATATATAACCATTTTATTTATTGTTTTTGTTTATTATTAATTTAACCGAGGTCTCGTTTTTGTTTGCTTATTTTTCTCCTTGTATATGTTCTCCTGGTTCACTGTTTCTTGTCCTACTTATCAGTAACTTTATCGCAACAAACACCCCTCCCCCGGCCCGTTTATCTTATTTCTTCAAATGCTTTAACTGTTTCATCGAAGTGCACTCTTAAACTTCCTGTCCCTCGAGAAACCTTCTCTCTCGGGAGATAGATTATTCCAACGTCATAAAAAATCCGTTTATCCCAGGACCGTGTCTCTCCAGACGAAGTTGCCAACCACCGTCTCGTTTCTGGTCATTTCCTGGAAAAAAAACTAATCATCTATCAAGATGCAGATCGTGACAAGAAGGTCCAAAAGTGAAAATGTCGTTAACAAGTGAGAGTGTTTTCCCCCCCCCCCCCCCCCCCCCCCCCCACCCCCCCCCCCCCACCCCCCACCCCCCCCCCCCCCCCCCGAAAAAAAAAATTCCCAGAAGACGAATTCAATTCCAGAAATAATCTGTAGTAAACTTTCTGTTTGGAAAACGAATCATGTACAGTAAACAAACAAGTGGAAAAGACTATTAGAAGCCGCAAAAGATGGATTTCTTAGAGAATGGTGAAAGTTTCCTGGACAGCTTAAAAAGACCAATGAGAACATATCAAAGAAGCAACAGAAAAAGGGAGCTCCTAAAAAAACATCATAAAGAAACAATCAATATTTTTACTTTTACATCATGGAAAGAGGAATGTTGGAATACTTGGTTACAACTGGTAAAATAAAGGAAAAGGGAGATTACGGACGACAAAGAGAGAAGATACTAGATAGCTTGGTGTTGTGTCATGGAAAACAGCCAACAACAGAATTTAAACGATGCACTGTGGATAGAAGATTGTGGACGGGCATAATCGCCTACGCCAACTGGTGTGTCACATGATGTTGATGAATATATGAAAGTAGTTTGCCAATCCTTTTCTTCTTGGCAGTGACTGTACTAGTCAGATATCGCAGCCATTGTCTCTACAGTTGAGATCCTCTGCCTGCCATCACTGAGTGGGGACCATAATCGACACTACTTGTCGGCTGCTCCCACAACACCAACCAGTACCTGCTCCGATGTCTTCATGTAACTCTGACAGGGGGGCTCAATGGGAGCTCCACCTTGCCCAAAAGTGTCCCGAAGTTTAGCGGAGGAAAGGAGATGTCTTACCCCTCTGGTAGGGGATACCACTACCCCTCCAACCCTGTACATATATAAATATATATATATATATATATATATATATATATATATATATATATATATATATCTAAATACACATACATACATATATATGCGTCATGTTAGATAGAGAAAGAAGCATCAGACCAGTATCAGACAGAATAAGAATTACTGAAATTCATCTGTTTCCGAGATAATTGATAAACTCTGTGGGCACGAATTTCTGAACGAACTATACTAAAATTTAGAGGTAGACGATGTATATATATATAGTCCCGCAGTGTCCAGGGACTGAGACTCCAGTTCTGTGTTGGTTGATAAGTTTTCTTACACGCCCACTAAGTTTCTCATTTCTGCTGTGCCCATCTTATCTTCCATCTTTATCATCCAAAGGAGTGACGTGGATCTGTGTTTGTCAAAGTCCTGTGCTCTCCCCACATCTCGGAGGGCATTGATGGTGTCAGGCCGATCCATTGGTTGCCCATCCTCAACGACAGCGGAGCTAGCCAACCTGTCCGCTCTTTTATTTCTCCGTACTCCCGCATGACCAGGGACATAGACAAAGGTGACCTTACGTATTTTTGACTTCTGCAATGACTCTAATCATTGCATGCGTATAGAGTCCGCCTCCACTTTTTTATCATGCTCATCGAATCACTCAGTATACAGGCGTGGTGTAGTCTTGTGACTCTAACCAGTTGAATACGCCGGTCACTGCCATCACCTCCATTGTTATGCTACTCGCGGTCATGACGTATGTACCACTGTCTTCTTTGACTATTTGCCTGCCGAGCGTGCTGTAAATGCCATGCACTTCTTTGGTGTCGTCTTACAGATCCGTCTGTACAGATGACTGCATCATTCTCATCGGTGTTATCGCAGATGAGACCGTTAACCTCCGCATTAACACGACTGAGTTCTGTTCCCTACTTTTCCTGTCGAGTGTGATAATACACGAGATGTCCCCCTGAATGACGTAGGCACCATTATCCACTCCTCGCCCACTTTGATATTGGTAAGCCCACAGACCTGTTTGATGACATCTTCTGCTCGGCCCACTCATGATTTGCCTCTTTTAGCCTGGCACCTTTCCCTGTGTTGAGCTCGTGGTGCAATGGATGCTCTTTATCTGCACTAATCTTCAGGTATGCTCGTGCCCTCAAGATCTTGATTCTGTCATCCATGGTTGGAAAGTCAAGAAGATACCTCATTGCTACACAGGGGTGTCCCTCGTACACCCGAAGATAATGCGCATGGCTTCATTCTGTATTTTCTCCAGCCTGTCAATTTGAGGCGTACTGACAGTAAGAACTGCCAGGGCATACTCGATTTGTGCGAGGTCTAATCCCTGAAACAGAAGAGTAAGTAGCCTCTGCTCAATGTTGGCAGCTGCCATGACCTTCAATCCTTTGCGGGATTTTGTTATCACATGGTCAACGTGGTCACGAAAACACAGGCTGCGATCAAACGTAGCTCAAGGTGTGTCATCAACTTGTTCCTGGTCACCTCATCAGTTCCCATTCGTACTACCGGTGTGTCCGTGTTAATGAAATGATTGTTAAGGGAGAACCATGAAACTGATGCTTTATAAGGATTAACCAAGTGAAGCCATTCCGTCCTAAAGTCTAAAGTCTAAAGTCTGATTGTGAATATTCCATTGGTTGGCTATCTTCTGCGTCAGCACAACTAGCCAACCTGTCCGCGCTTTCATGTCCAGGTACGTAGACAAAGGTGACTACGTATTATTGACTTCTGCAATGCATGTATCAATTGTCTGCGTACAGAGCCCGATCCTTTTTTTTATCATGCTCTGCGAATAAACAGTATCAAATCACTTCGATACAGACGTAGGTGTAGTTTTGTGACTCTAACCATATGAGTGTTATGGTCACAGCATCACCTCCATCGTCATGCTACTCGTGGTCATAACGTATACAATACTTCTTTCTTTGACTGTTCTGTCTGCCGAGCGTGCTGTAAATGCCCATGCACCCCTTTTGTGTGTCTTATTACGGACCAGTCTGTATATATGACTACACCTTTCTCCTCGGTGTTATCCCAGATGAGAGCGTTGATCTCTGCATTGACCACGATTGTATTCTGCTCCCTACATTTCCTGTCGAGTGTGGCACAGCACGAGAATGTGCCCCTGAATGATGTAGACACCAGTATCCACTCCTCGCCAACGTTGGTATTGGTAAGCCCACAGACCTGTTTGATGACATCTTCTGCTTGGCCCACCCATGATTTGCCTTTTTTTTTACCCTACCTTCCCTGTGTGGAGCTCTTGGTGCAATGGATGATCTTTATCTTATGCAAGTTATGATCACTTATCTTCAGGTATGCTCGCGTCCTCCAGATCTTAATTCTGTCATCCATGGTTCCAGACATGAAGGGTGATAGTCGGATAAGCATCTACAGCGAAAGTGAACGCAACGCGTTAAATCAATGCGGACAGGAAAAATCAGTTGACGAACACTTCAGTGGTTGTTGGAATTGGAGGCAGAACAGATATGGGAAAATCCTGACTGCGATGACGCCAATCCGAACCAAAGACAAGTTTAAATTGTCTTGATTAGAGGAACAACATGAGCAATGATGGTACAACTAACATGTTAACGCTGAAAGAAATTATGTCAAGAATAGGCAAATGGAAAACTGCGAGAAATATGTAAGCAAGGTCCGAAGTAAATCAATATAATGTATTGTGACAGCTCTACTAAAAGAACAGTACAAAGATACAAAAATAATGACGTTCGGCCTCACACGCAAAGAGAAGGAGGGGGGGGGTGAGAGTGGAAGAGAGGAGATATGCGTGTACATTCGACAAAATAAAGAGATACAATTGTTCATCAATATGTTAATTAAGATTTAATTTCCGATCCATCTTATGTTTACAGGGACATAAAGCCCGACAATATATTGCTTGACGAAGAAGGTGAGTACAACGTTGTATTGTATTGTGTGAGTTGTGCTGTATTGTCAGAGTTGTATTCCATTTTATGATTTGTATTGTATTGTACTGTATTGTAAGAGTTGTATTCTATTTTAAGATTTGTATTGCATTGTACTGTATTGTAAGAGTTGTATTGTATTGTAAGAATTGTATTGGTTTAATTGTACAATAACATTGTATAGATGATATTATTAATGTGATTGAGTTATGTTATCGAATGTTCAAGACCCCAAAGACTGAAACATTTGTCAGGAAAGGCGGGTGAATTCTGTCTGGATCTGAGTGCTTTAATGTGCTTGTAACGAAGTAAGAGTGTAAGACCACAATGGGACTGACATCGTGCAAGATTGATGTGGCGAGTTCGCCCATCAACTACACAAGGATACTTTCAGAGCAATCACACGTTTCCTCTAACAATTGTGATTTCAAGCAATTATAGAGAGTTGGACTAGTCCTTAGAGGGCTAAAAATATACGCCGACAGAATAGCTATTGCTGGGCGTCTCTCTCTCGCTCTCTCTCTCTCTCTCTCTCTCTCTCTCTCTCTCTCTCTCTCTCAAACATACCTCTACACTCCACGGTAGAAAAGAAACGACAAAATTAGGAAATATGTTAGTATTCGCAAGACAGTTGCTAGATTGTGTCAGAAATGTGCATTGTCGACATATCACCATAACACCAATGTGACAGTCGTCTTTGTTTTAATGTATTGAGCAAAACCCCGGTCCACGAATTCTCTTGAAGTCGAAATTATGATGTCTTGGGAAAAAAAATCGCTCAGAATATCGAATTCTTGTCTGAATTCTAAGCAAGCTGGAATTCAGTGTGCTTTATTTACCTTGCAGCTCCTCTCATCGCGTACACGTCGTTTCTGTATTTTGTGTTTATATCATTAAATGAATATGTTAAGAGAAAATTTAAGACATTGGTCTTTTATTAATAATATTGTTAAGATTTATAATGGAACGCAAAAAAGATTAATTTAAAAAATACAAAAAGTAAAATGTGGGAAACGCGAATAAATGTTAAAAAATATATTTCTGTGCATTAAAACAGAATCATGTAAAAGAATAAGCCGACAAAACGTTCTCACACATGGACAAGTCAAAGGAAAGATAAAATGTAAATCTGCCAGTCAGGAAAGATGAAGACAGGTGTAGGCAGAGATGAAGAGGATAAGGTAGACACTGAATGATCTTAAAAGAATAGCAAGAAACAGAACGGCTTGAAAGGTGCTTGTTGAAGACCTACGCTCCACATGGAGCTGAAGGAAGAAGAAGAAGGCATGCAAAGACTTCAGTGGAATATGTATGTATTGTTCAACAATGTCTGAGAGTCTGTTATAATGGCAGCTTTTCACAAATAAGTAAACTATTAAAATGGTACATATCGCAACCAGAATAACTTGCTTTTCTGTAACAAATCCTATATGCATTTGATGACGTAGTCGAACGTGCGCTAATGTGCATTAACACACACACACCCACACATACAAATATTGAGGTCAGGTCGGGTAATTTTACCTGCTACTGTATGCAGTAAACAGTACAACCTGTGGCTGCCCGCTGCCTTGCAGGTAAGCTCGGGAGAGTAAAAGGCTAAGGGAGGGTACCCCGAAGTTAAACAACCCCACTGCCTTGTGGGTGGGACTTTTTAGTCAAAGGCTAGCGGAGCCAACCGTAAACAAACCGACGGAAGGCAACAGAAAACCACCGTCGTAATTTCTTTGTACAATCATGAATCGCCACAACAATAGAAATAACGACAACAACGTTAAAGGGGATTCCAATGGAAAACCCTCGTTCGGTAGGGGACATCATGTGCTACAGGTGATACCCGATCGTCATCAAGCTACTGTAGAAAAAATAAAGATAAAACAAACTCTAAAGAAAGGTACTTGGAATGTGAGAACACTCATGCAGAAGGGTAAACTAGAAAACATCATACAAGAAATGAAAAAAATGGGTTTACAATTACTGGGACTTTGCGAAATGAGATACACCGGATCAGGGGAGATGTATTCTGATAAACATAAAATAATCTCTTCTGGAGGTACTGAACACCAAAGAGGAGTAGGTATCATCTTGGATGCAGAAAGAGTAAGTACAATGAAAGGCTTTTACCCAATATCTGACAGAGTCCTTTTAGTGAAATTGAATGGAAAGCCAATAGACATACATTTTATACAAGTTTATGCACCAACAGCAGACAGTCTAAAGGAAACAATTGATAAATTTTACAACGAGTTAAATGAGGCACTTCATAAATGCAAACCACATGAAAACACCATAGTTCTAGGGATTTTAACGCAAAAGTAGGAAAGGAAAGGGTTGAGGAAGTAGTTGGTCATTATGGCTTAGGCGAGAGGAATGAAAGAGGTGAGAAACATATGACTGGTCAAGAACACACAACATGATGATAGGAAACACCTGGTTTTAAGCAACATCCAAGACGTCTGTGGACATGGAAAATCCCAGGGGACAACGTACGTAATCAAATTGATTATATAATGATAAGCAATAGATTTAGAAACAGTCTGGTGTGTGTAAAAACTAGACCAGGGGCAGATTGCAATAGTGATCATGTACCAGTTGTGAGAAAGCTTAGAGTAAAATTAAAAACAACAAAACGAGCCTCAGTTAACATCAAGTTAAATTTAGATTTACTCAAATCAGAAAAGAAGCTGCAAGACACATATAAAATCACAATTCAGAACCGGTACAATGCAATAGAAAAGATAAAAAGCATTGATGAACAGTGGGAAATGCTAAACGAATCAATGCAACAAACATCAAAAGAGTTCATACCACCAGTGAGGACAAATTCAAGAAAGAAATGGATGATAGATGATATTTTGCAGCTAATGGATACAAGAAGAAGAAATAAAGAAAATAAAGATGAGTATAAGAGATTAAATAAAGAAATTCTAGTAAATGCAATGAAGCAAAAGAAGCATGGCTAAAACAGAGATGCAAAGAGACTGAAATGCAACAAAAAGGAGATGCTAAAGCTATATACAAACAAATTGAGGAATTGACAGGAAGAAAAACGCAATAAAAAACTGGATGTCTAAGATCAAAGGAAGGAGAACTGTTGATTGATCAAGAAAACATAAGGGAACGATGGACAGAATACATTAAAGATCTTTATAATGATGAACGAGCAGAATTAAATATTAAGGATAATGCAGAAGGACCAGAAATACTCAGAGAAGAAGTAGAAGACGCCTTGCGCAATAAGAAAGCAGGTAAAGCTCATGGACCAGATAATATAACTAAAGAAGAGATTGAAGCCATGGGTGATTTTGGAATAGAAATAATAATAACAAAAATATTGAATGATACCTACAACAGCGGATATATACCAGACGACATGCCCAAATCAATATTCATAGCCCTACCAAAGAAATCGGGTGCGATTGAATGCGATGATCATCGCACAATAAGCCTTATGAGTCATATGAATAAGATATTACTAAGAATCATCATGCGAAGAGTGCGAAACAAAATCAGTCCAGAAATGAGAAGAGAACAACTGGAATATATCGTAACAACTGGAACAATTGAGGGACGAATAGATAGAGGGAAGCAAAGAGAAAAAATAACAGACAACTTAGAGAATGGCTTGGCAGAAGGTCAACAACAGAAATGATAAATAGCTCCGAGATCGAAAGTTGTGGAGAGACATGATCACCTACACCAGTAGGCCCGGTACTTGATGACGATGATATGATATATATATATATATATCTTATAAAACAAATGTGTGTCGTCTATCAATTACGTTAAGCTTTAACTACAAAATTTTTTCAATTATTTTTACATTTCTCCTTTACATTCAGCTTTATTGCAGCTTCGCATTTCTTTGCCTTGACCACTAATTGTTATGACCGTGATGGCCAAATAGTTTTCCCTTGAATTAGTTGATAAGTTATCGCTCCTAGTGTGAGTGAGTTGATAATTTAAACGCTACTAGTGTGAGTGAGTTGATAAGTTGTCACTCCTAGTTTGAGTGAGTTGATAAGTTATCGCTCCTAGTATGAGTGAGTTGATAAGTTATCGCTCCTAGTGTGAGTGAGTTGATAAGTTGTCGCTCCTAGTGTGAGTGAGTTGATAAGTTATCGCTCCTAGTGTGAGTGAGTTGATAAGTTATCACTCCTAATGTGAGTGAGTTGATAGGTTATCGCTCCTAATGTGAGTGAGTTGATAGGTTATCGCTCCTAATGTGGGTGAGTTGATAGGTTATCGCTCCTATGATGAGTGAGTTGATAAGTTATCGCTCCTAGTGAGTGAGTTGATAAGTTATCGCTCCTAGTATGAGTGAGTTGATAAGTTATCGCTCCTAGTGTGAGTGAGTTGATAAGTTGTCGCTCCTAGTGTGAGTGAGTGATAAGTTATCGCTCCTATGTGAGTGAGTTGATAAGTTATCGCTCTAATGTGAGTGAGTTGATAGGTTATCGCTCCTAATGTGAGTGAGTTGATAGGTTATCGCTCCTAATGTGGGTGAGTTGATAGGTTATCGCTCCTAATGTGAGTGAGTTGATAAGTTATCGCTCCTAATGTGAGTGAGTTGATAAGTTATCGCTCCTAATGTGAGTGAGTGATAGGTTATCGCTCCTAATGTGAGTGAGTTGATAAGTTATCTCTCCTAATGTGAGTGAGTTGATAGGTATCATCCTAATGTGAGTGAGTTGATAGGTTATCGCTCCTAATGTGAGTGGGTTGATAGGTTATCGCTCCTAATGTGAGTGAGTTGATAGGTTATCGCCTTAGTGTGAGTGAGTAGTTCTGATAAGTTGTCGCTCCTAATGTGAGTGAGTTTATAAGTTATCGCTCCTAATGTGAGTGAGTTGATAAGTTATCGCTCCCCTAATGTGGGGGGGAGTGAGTTGATAGGTTATCGCTCCTAGTGTGAGTGAGTTGATAAGTTATCGCTTCCTAATGTGAGTGAGTGATAAAATTATCGCTCCTATGTCAGTGAGTGATAAGTTATCGCTCCTAGTGTGAGTGAGTTGATAAGTTATCGCTCTAATGTGAGGTGAGTTGATAAGTTATCGCTCCTAGTGTGAGTAGATCATGAGAGTGATAAGTTTATCGCTCCTAGTGTGAGTGAGTTGATAAGTTATCGCTCCTAATGTGAGTGAGTTGATAAGTTATCGCTCCTAATGTGAGTGAGTTGATAAGTTATCGCTCCTAATGTGAGTGAGTGATAGGTTATCGCTCCTAATGTGAGGTGATTTGATAAGTTATCGCTCCTAATGTGAGTGAGTTGAATAGGTTATTATCCTCCTAATGTGAGTGAGTTGATAAGTTATCGCTCCTAATGTGAGTGAGTTGATAAGTTATCGCTCTAATGTGAGGTGAGTTGATAGGTTATCGCTCTAATGTGAGTGAGTTGATAAGTTATCGCTCCTAATGTGAGTGAGTTGATAAGTTATCGCTCCTAATGTGAGTGAGTTGATAGTTATCGCTCCTAATGTGAGTGAGTTGATAAGTTATCGCTCCTAATGTGAGTGAGTTGATAGGTTATCGCTCCTAATGTGAGTGAGTTGATAGGTTATCGCTCCTAATGTGAGTGGGTGATAGGTTATCGCTCCTAATGTGAGTGAGTTGATAGGTTATCGCTCCTAGTGTGAGTGAGTTGATAAGTGTCCGCTCCTAAGTGAGTGAGTTTATAAGTTATCGCTCCTAATGTGAGTGAGTTATGAGTTATCGCTCCTAATGTGAGTGAGTTGATAAGTTATCGCTCCTAATGTGAGTTGAGTTGATAGGTTATCGCCCTAGTGTGAGTGAGTTTATAAGTTATCGCTCTAATGTGAGTGAGTTGATAAATTATCGCTCCTAATGTCAGTAAGTTGATAAGTTATCGCTCCTAATGTGAGTGAGTTGATAAGTTATCGCTCCTAATGTGATGAGTTGATAAGTTATCGCTCCTAGTGTCAG